>JAMPIV010001263.1:600000-758033 GCA_024509875.1 Oreohelix idahoensis | reverse complement strand
AGGGAACTACAAATTGAAGGGAGGAGAGTCGAATCTAGTTCCAGCGCTAGTGACTCTTGCAGTTCTCAAGGTAGTGATGGGGGAAACATCTCTCACGCAGCAGTTCCGAACGCGGCCTTTTTTCAGTTAGATGTCTACTCCGAGGCTTAGGAGGAAACAGACATCTATCTTGCTAGGTTTGAGTCGTTAGCTGCCACCTATGGATTGGATAGGGAGAGATACAACATGAAGCGATCTCAGAGCCTGAGGGGACCTCCTTACTATGTCTTCCTGAAAATAGCCCCAGAAGACAACAACAATTATGACTTGTTAAAGAAAGCATTGTTTCAACGTTTTCAGTTGAACGCACAAACGTTTCAGAGCACGTTCCGGGAAGCCAAGAGGCAGAAAGACGAGTCCTATAAGCAGTTTGCTACACATTTGGCTATGTACTTGGAGAAATGGGGCTCCCTAGTGCCTTCGACGAATCGTACGAAGGACTGCGAGAGATGATAATCGTGGAGCAGTTCAAGGACTCGCGCACCCCTGACATGAGAGGGTTCCTGGCGGAGCACGGGGCCGAAACTCTTGATCAGGTAGTAATGTTTGCTGATCGGTACCAGAACGCCCAGTCAGAAGTGAACCCATCTAAAAGGTGCCCACACGATAGTCACTACAAACGAAAGGAGCGCCACTTCACTGAATCCAAGAGTACTTCCAACCCACACACAAAACTACCCACCAACAACAACCACAGGATCATCACAAGCAGAAACAGAGCAATTCATCCCAAGGAACTAGAAGGCGATGGTGCAAAGTGTGCAGAAATGACACAAATTTCACCTTGGACTGTAAGAGGCCTAAAACAGGCCCTTATAACGCCGCTTGCCTGCAGACGAAGTCGACAGGGAGCCATGGCTTCCTGGTGCGCAATCAAAGCCCCAGCCACCCCCTACCGTTAGTGAACAAGTAACTGTTGGTGCCCACACCGTACTTTGTTTATTTGATTCGGGCATAAAGTACTCAGCTGTAGTTTCCCCATCTTCGGTGAAGACCCACCAATGCACTGGTGAAACTGTAGAAATACAGGGGCCCTGGAAGAGCATAGAACCTGGGATTCTTCCAGTTACGGAGATTGATGTGTCAACCCGATACGTGCGGGGCAAAATCAATGTCGCAGTAATAGATGACTTAGTATATCCTCTTACTTTAGGGAGAAAATATGTCTTCCTTGGGGATCCTTCACCGAAACCCAGGTTGACACAAGAGAGAGAGAGAGAGAGAGAGAGAGAGAGAGAACAAAGGACACGCCAAAGTGGCCCTGAACTCTCGTCTCTAGCCAGCCCAAACATATCGGAGCTGAAGAAGGCACAAAGGGATGATAACTCCTTAAAACCTTGCTTTTCTAAGTTGTATAGTAATTACTCCCATACTCCTCAGGGAGCATTTCACAGGGATAAAGGTTTGGTTTTCACACGGGTAGGGAGCAAGAGAAATTAGTTGTCCCACTCCCATATCGCACCTGCCTAGTGCAAGAAATGCATTCGACCCTACCACACCCCCTTAAAGGATTGCGTGCCCTGGAAAAACAGCTCTCCTTGAACCACTTCTGGGCAGGTATCTTCTTATTCTTTGATCCTTAGCCGCCGACCGTCAAAGCAGTCAGTGGCCATCACGTCTAGTGGCGTCTTGTAGGGCAACAACAAATTGATTCCACTTTGCTCGGTCGGCCGCCATCCTTCGTACAGTGCCCCAACTCTGGTTCATTCTTTGCATCTCAGCCTCCACAGTCCTCCGCCAGGTTGTTTTTGGTCGGCCTCTCTTTCGTTTTCCTCCAGGGGTCCAAAGCATAGCTGTTCTTGTGATGGCATCGGGGTCTCTTCTGAGGACATGGCCAACCCAGCTCCAGCGTCTGCCAGCTATGATGGTGTGCATGTCCTCTTGCTTGCTCCGAATAAGCAGATCTTGGTTGGTGATGGTATTCGGCCAAAAGATTCGGTGAATTTTTCTTAGGCATGTGGTGTGAAAAGAGGACAATTTCGACATTTCCTTCTCTGTAACTCTCCAGCATTCCGCACCATAGAGAAGCACAGAAAGCACACAGCTCTGATATAATCTTAATTTTGTGCTTGTGCTGTATTGAGAGGACTTCCAGATGTTGTTTAGGCTAAAAAAGGCTGTTCTTGCCTTATTCATTCTGATGTTGATGTCTTTGCCTGCCCCGCCGTCTGGTGTTACTATGCATCCTAGGTATGTGAAGGTGTCTGTCTGTACCAGTTGCCGATTCCTTACTGATATGGGCTCAGGGTTGCTCACATTGAGCGTCATGACCTCTGATTTCTTTAAATTGATGTTCAAGCCCACCTGCTAGCTAAATTTATTAAGTCTATCAGTATTTTCCTGCATGTGTTGATGTGAATGTGCTAGTAGTGCAATGTATCTGCATATTCCAGATCTTCCAATGTAGAAAATGTAATTCATCTTATTCCTCTTGGACTGCCCTCTGTTGTCTGGCGCAGCACCCAATCTATGACTGTTAAAAATAGAGTGGTTGATAAGGGGCATCCCTGTCGTACTCCTGTCTTCACCTCAAAGGTTAGGTTGCTCTGCCCAACACTACACGTAAAGTTGGCATAGAGGCTTTTTATGATTGACACTATGCAGCTTGGAATTCCATAAGCCCTCAGTATTTTCCATAAACTGTCCCTATGTATGCTGTCAAAAGCCTTTTCAAAATCAACGAAATTAGTGTACAGCTGTCTGCCATTCTGAGCACTGCTCTATAATGTCTGGGCAGGTATGCGACACGATATTAGGCAGTTTGAGAGAGATTGCTCTGTTTGCTATGACCTGGACAACCAGAATAGTGAAAACCATGAAACTACCAAGAAGGAGTTTGAGCAGAGCATCCAGCATTCGATAGCTCGTACCTGAACTCACCATTTCTATGTAGTAAAACAGAGTTACGACAAGCTCAGATGGATGACATTACCCTAGCGCCGCACTCTGTTAACAGTCATATACAAGCAACCCTTGCTTCAGTTGTAACATTTTTCAAAGAACAAGGAATTATTTATCGACGGACGAGGCAGGGGAAGCAACTCGTTTTGCCTCTCCCCTTAAGAACCTCCGTTATGAAATCAACCCATATATCCTCATCGGGGGAACATGTTCCCGTGGGACCCACAATGATTAACCTTAAAGAGGTTTACTTTTGGCCCAAATGATGGGAAGACGTTCGTCGGTACGTACAAAACTGTACACATTGCCAAGCGAGCAATTCAAATGCTCGCCAACGGTATAATGAGGAGAATAAAACTGTCATCCAGAACAGTATTAGAAGAATGCACAAACCATGTGAACGTGCACGCCCTCACTTGGATATTTAATAAAACATCTTAGATGTAGTGGTTAATTACTTATGTAGTCGTTCTCTTCTACACTGGGGTGTAGAGGTTCGCCAGACAGAGAGCGCCATATTATACTATCGGCGGTCTTCCTCCTGGCCTGATTCCCATCTAGTCCTTGGTCCATCAGAAATTGTCTGATGTTGTCCTCCCAGCGAACTCTGGATCGTCCTGGAGGTCTGGATCCCTGGTTCTTAGTTTCCCATATTTTACGTCGTCGCCGATCTTCTCCCAGTCTGCAGACATGGCCAAACCATCATAATTGGGACTGTTCCACATGGGTCTGCATGTGCTGGGTTTTGAGGCCATGATGTATCATCTGATTGCGTCTGATTCTTGTTACTTCAACCACCTTCCTCAGATACCTCATTTCTGAGGTTTGGAGCTGGCTTTGGTAGTGATTAACATAAAGCGTAATATATAGAACTGCAACTCTAATGATATATTAACAAATTATAATATTCGTAACTTTGCCACAGTTCATTGCAGTTAAAGTTATAATCTTCATATTGTTTCCGTGACTCAGTACTGTTAAAATTACAGGTCAGTCAACCTGGCTGTCAATAAGTAGCTGACTCTGGTCTTCGGTTACGGGAGGAGAAGGCAGCCAGGAAGGGAATCAGTCATCCCTACCTCTTACAGTGAAATGTAGTATAGTGAAGTCCCTAAAACATTTCCCCATTTCATTAGCATGTTATATGAAAATCCTGGAAAAAGTCACGAGTTTCTTATATCTTAGACGTATAATAGAAGATAGCAGATGCGAAACAGAAAGCAAGAAGAGAAAAGCTACATTCCACGACATGAGACAGATACTGACATCTAAACAACTAACTCACAAATTCGAAATGAGAATCATCAAATGCTGTATATATCCTGCATTATTCTTACTTACTTAGTCGTTCCCCTTCTACCGTGAGGTGTAGAGGTGTGGAAGATAGTCATTGCCCATGACTCGTATCCATATGTCAAGACTGGGACATAGGTGGAGCGGTATACAGCCATCTTCGTTTTCTTACCAACCTCTCTCTTGCTGAGGAATCCTCGATTTATGGCCTGAAAAAGTCTCCCAGCTGATGCTTTTCGAGTGGCCAACTCTTCTTTGATGCCTTCCTTTCGGTCTATAAAAGCTCCGAGGTATTTAAAGTGTCGACCTGCTCCAGGACCTATTCTCCCAGCTTAATCTGATGTCTTCTTTCTTCTCGTGATATCACAATGGATTTTGTTTTAGAGTTGCTTATGACCACCCCTCTCTTCTCCAGCTCTTCCTTCCAGACTTGCAGGTTGGATTGGAGATGTGCTTCTGATTTAGCAATCAGGGCAACATCATCAGCAAATGCCAGCTCTGAAATACATACCTGTCTCATCTTCCAGTACCCCACTGAATACTTTCTTGTTCTCTCCTTACATGCCTTGATAACATCGTCCATGAGGAGTATGAAAAGATAAGGTGACATGATATCACCTTGTCTTACACCAGTGGTGGTCCTGAACTCTTCTGACTTATGGTTTGCTGTCCTCACATAATTTCTGCAAGACTTGTAGAAGCTCTGTATAGCATAAATCAGAGGTGCTGGGATGTTCTTCTTTACCAAACAGTCCCAAAGTTATCTCCAGGGGACCCTGTCAAACGCCTTTTCCAGATCTATGAAACAAAGATGGATCTCACTCTTATACTCAAGTGCCTTTTCACTCAGCTGTCTGAGTGTGAAGATTAGGTCTTGAGTACTTCGGTTTGCTCGGAATCCGCACTGGACCTCATCTAATTGTGGCTCAGCTAGGCGTCAAAATCTCTGCTCTAAGATTCTAGAGTAGATTTTACCAGGGACACTGAGAAGGGATATGCCTCTATGGTTTCCACATTGTCGATTGTCACCCTTTTTGAAAATTGGTGTTATGATGACAAATGTCATCTTCACCATCATTGGTTTTCTCTTCTGTGCTAGTGGTTATCATTTCTGATGCTTCACCATGCTCACCATCCATGAGTTCAGAGAAATATTTTTTTCCATCTTTCCATTACTTCCTTCGGGGCAGTAAGCAATTTGACTTGCTTGTCCTTTATAAATTTGAGAGGGCATTGTTTTTCCTTCCTCCTGCTCTTTATGGTCTTATAGAACAATTTCTGGTTTTCTTGCGCATCTTCATTATTCTATGGTGTGGAAACATGGAAAATGAACAGGTCATTAGAGGAAAGAATGGAGGCCGTTGAGATGTAGATATGGAGAAGATTGGGGCATGTTTCATGGAAAGAGAAGTAAACAAATAAAGAGGTCTTAGAAAAACTAGGAATTAAACGAGAATTAATGAAGGATAACAAAATTAGACAGCTAAAATATTTTGGCCATGTTAAAAGACATAAAACTTTAATAAAGACAACAATAGAAAGAAGAGTTGAAGGCAAACGTACAAGAGGAAGACAGCGGTATAAATGGGAAGATAACAAAAAGAGATGGACAGGAAAGATTCTATCAGAGTGTACCATCAAGACAGAAAACGTTAGAGATCCATTACAGCCGATCTTCGTTGTGGACATGGCAACTGATGATGATATCTTTATGTAGAGTCAAGGATTCCTTTTAACGGGTTGGCACTCCAGAAAAAAATGTGGGGACCCCCGCGGCAGGCCGACTGCTACTGTAGTCCCAGAAATCCACGTTCGAGCTTAAAAAAAAAAAACCAAACTGTTAGTTGCTGACATTTGGAAGCAGGTCTTCTGACCTGCTCAATCATGCTGAAATTAAGAAGAACATCAACAGCTCAAGGACACAAATGCACATTCATGAATATAAACTGGTTATTACCCTAGCAGTGTGTTCCAACATTTAAATATGGAAAACCAGATTCCCTTCATGCTCAGAACAGATAATGTTTTATCGATAAACTATCATTGGGCGTCTGTTTTGCTTGAAAGCACCCAGTGACAGCAGGAAATAGAGTGTGCTCAATGATTTCTCTATTTTATTGAGTCTTTCAAACAGAGAAAGCCTAAATTGAGTTTTCTGTGTGTCATAATTTCTGGGTGCGGCATGCTTGGAGACATAATGATTAAATGTCTTGTTGTAAAAATTTGGCAGACAACTTATTCAAACGATGAACTTTGGATTCTGAATTAATTGCCAGATCTGCAAATAAATGTTACCTTTGTGTTTATTTCTTTTTTTTAATTGTTTTTGTCATTTTAGTGTTGGCAGTGTTGTGTGGAAGGGCAGATAAATGTAAAAGCTGTTCTATAACAGAGACCGCCCGAGGGGAGTGAAGTGTCACTATAATAGTTCCAGCTTTATGTGGTGGGGTAACCAGCCATATTCATCACTGCCTTTGTTTTCCCTAACTCAAAAGCAGAGTCAGTTTATTCTGGGTAGACTGAAACGTGTCGCTACTAGGTTTTGAACCCAGAACTGTGATACTTTGCCGAGACAGGTAAAAGCTCTAATCACTCTGTGAATTGGACGTTGTCGGAAATACCATGGATTTCTTCGTCACGTGAACTACAGGTGCTTACATTTTTGTGTTAACACCTGTAAATTATTGTTAAAAGTTTATTTTTTTGTTTACCATCCGCATTCTCAGAATGTGGTCCAGATTAAAGTTACTGTTTTATGTGACGTTAACAATTTTAGCTCTTCTTTCAACGCCATGCCGGCTGGCATAGATAACCATGTTGCTGCACAACTTCCTATTCCCAGTCAACATCTTCATTTTCCTTTCTTCTTCTTCCTTCTTCCTCGTTCGCCTTCAGACTTCCACATTTATAACTCTAATAAAGGCAGTAGTCAACTCAAGGTTCCCGACATCTCCAAACAGTTTTTCGTTGACAGAAGTGGGTTGTTGCCATATGCTACTCCGTTCATTACTGTAGGTTGGGCAATACTGCAGGCATTTTCCTTTGAACTCCTTACAGGGCACTAAGCCACCACCGTAGCCGGTCACCTTGCTGGAAGCCTGCACCAAGAATTCACGTGCTGGTGCTGCCGTTTTTTCTATTGTTATTGTTATTATTGTTCAGAATCGGCATCATTGCAGTCTGGGCAAATCCATAAGTGCTCAATCTTCCTCAGCAAACGTCGAAGAGTATGAATGCTGATTGTTCCTGTTGCATGCTGGTTGTATATACGCCGAATGCATCCTGCCATACGTTCATCCCTGCCAGTCTTACGCCAAATGCAAAACTCCAGCAGTCTTAGCCTTGATAATATATTGGCAGTGTCATTCTCTAATATGCGATCATTAATTGCCTTCAGTATCTCTCCCTTGTCCACATCTAGTGCACCTACTATAGGTGCTCTTGAAGCTAGTCTTTCAGCTCTTGCATTGCCGCGTTCACCTACATGATCAGGACAGTTCATGCACACCAGTTCTTGAAGGTTTCTATGGTAACTTGTTTACGTGTTGAGATTGCCAGCCCCATGCCTAGCCTTATGTTAGTCACCGTGTACGTCTTGCCTAAGGAAGTAGTAGTCAAATTCTTGTTTTGTTCCGTTTTATTTAATTATGCAGTAGAAGATTGTTATTTTTTGTGTTGGACTTGATTTCTCTTGATATCCATATATTTCACAATGAAATGAAAGCTCATCGTAGCTTGTGTTTTGTTTTGTTTTTGTTTTGTTTTTGTTTCTAGCACCATTTTCATTGCACACAGACAACTCCATCAGTTCCTCCATCTTCTCCCTTAGATCACATAACGAGGATCTCAGCACAGTGCAAGAACTCTGTAGCAAACCGACGTGGAACTTAATGTGTGTATACAATAATCGCACATTCTATAAATATTTTTGTGGTGAGTAGGCTTCCTAATTTTTAAATTTTGCCAGGCTGTATGGCCTACTCTTTACAATTTCCAACTGTCGGTGGATTTTTATCGTGCGTAACTTGCTCACGGGACCTCCAATTTTTATCGCCCTTATTCGAGAAGTCCAGGCATCCGATCTCACTACCCACGTGATCAGGAAGGGAGGAGCATAACATTTGTAGGAACCACTGGTTCTGAAAAATATTTTGCATAAATTATATTCCCTGTACTGGAAGCGAACCCTGTACCTTAAGAATTAGGGGCGGACGCCATATCTCTTAGCCACTCCGACGTTTTGTGCAAAGGAAGAATGCTATGGCGGAACTTTCACCCAGAAATATGTTCAAGTACATTTTTATCTAAAATATGAGTTATCAATTTTCTGTTAAACGTCTTATAGTGTATTGTATTTTAAAACGTATTACATTTTGACCACGAGCAACCACTCATTTATTATTTATCCGCTCCATGTGACACATTGGCTTTCAGCAAGTTGACACCACACCTTCCTGTCTTATGGCATCCATTGAAAGTTTGCCCATGCCTTCTTTACTTGTATTAAGTCGGTCTCCAAGCCCTTCTCCGTGTGTTTTTCTGTCTCTCTTACAGGAGGTATTCCAGAAGAGGACATTATCATTTGCCATCTAAACAACGAATATCGGCTGTAATGGATCTCCAACGTCTTCAGTCTCTTGTCTTGATGGTGCACTCAGATAGATTCTTTCCTGTCCATCTCTTGATGTTATCTTCCCACTTATATCGATGTCTTCCTCTTGCACGTTTGCCTTCAACTCTTCCGTCCATTGTGGTCTTTAGCCAGGTGCTATGTGTTGCGAGAGGGTAGATGTTATTTAAATTATAAGATATCCTGGACACAAAGTTGTATCAGGTGATACCAGGATAGTGCCAGATTAGAGTCTGGTCTTATAGGTAATACCTCCTTCCCTGAAAAGAGTAAGGGTGTATAGATATCAAAGGTAGGATCAAGCTGTATAAGTTCCTAGAGAAGATGTACCTATTTTACTCTAAGTCCCTACTTGCCCCTCTCCAGATCCCCTCTGTTGATATATTATTATTATTAGCTCTGCTAGGGGTATTTAACTAAATTATTTACCAACAAGAACTGTAACTTAACTTAAATAATTTAAGTAAGTCTGCTGGTAAATATTTACAATTTATTTTTACAAGTATTATTTTCTGCTTGAAAATCTTTCAAGAAACTCAAAATTCGATTTACAAAATTAAATAAATAAACATTTGAAAATTGTTCAAATAATTATCAAAAGTCTCTGAATTTTGTAGAAGGTTCTTTCTTGGTTGAACTCACTCAGGTGGTAGAAGGTTTGTATGTTAATCTTAACTCTATGTAGCTCACAGCTCTATAATTTTTGTCAAGTACTGACTAGAATGTTTGCCTAGCTAAAAACACTCGAACTTCATCATTTTATTTCACTATCCCGTTTTGAATTGGAATGAACTGATCAGTAGCCTTGTGTGGCTACTTAGCTTCAAGTTTTGATTTAGTAGTCTGTTCCACCTTGGGTCTGGCAAGAAAACTGTGTCTCCTCCAAGCCTTAAGATTGGGTGACCGTCCCTATGGCATCAAGGGTGCTCGCACCACTGGCTTATAGTAGAGTCTGGCTCCTTTAGGTAGAAGTAATTGCAGGATGCAACCTGAAATATATTTAATTTCACCACTATATTGCCTACCTCTATCTCTTTATCCCAGAAGTAGGAGATGAGAGATAGTTTCAGACGACAGAGTGCAGGTAGACGCACAGGTCACATCAAGTCAGCATTAACCTAATTCAATTCACTGTTAATACAATTTTCTCCAAATCCTTAGTTAGAGCCATTTGTCCATGATTCGCCTCCATAAAGTTATTAGGTTTTGTGAAAAAATACTGATATCTTAAACAATTCAGTAATACAATTCCTTTCATCCTTTCCTTATGTTCCTGGTATGTGTGTGCCATTCCATCAAGAAATAATTCTTTAAAAGCTTTTCTAAAACTATGAACTCACTCTGGCTTCCATTCGCCATTTATTTAAATATACACAGGCTTGTAAGTCCACCAGAAACACACCGTAGTTTTCTAACACATGTTACATACTTCCTAACGCACACTGTAGTTAATCAATAGAAATACATATATTTATATACATATATATATTCTTTCTTACCCTCAGGCACACACAGTCGAGCTGTTAATGGTTGTAATGGTCTGCTCTCCGATGCAGAAGGCGAAGGCACTCTTCATTAACACTCTTTTTCTTTTTCCGCTCCCTGTGATTTTCAAAATATGACAGCCTTGATTCGCAGAAGGCAAGGTCTATTTATACGTCAACATCCGGCGCCAGAGAGAGCAGTGGCTAAAGGGGGGTTTTCGTATCTCAAAACGTATGCCTATTTTGTCTCGCTGTTCAATTTTGAAAAAACTATAAATTAAATTATCTTCCTTATTTCTGGAGTGATTTCCTTCATCTTAGGCTTAAAATATCCCCTGAATTATTCTTTATCCATCTAGATAATAGTCTTTATATTACATGCTACCGTCTTTTCCTAGGCGTAGCCTAAACAGCAAAATTATGGACCAACCTGATGTGTCGATGCCTTTCACTAGAAATTTCTCCCTTCCTATACTATTATTTGTGGAAGTCTCTGCACAGACTTGTAGAGCAACATTCCTAGTATGGTATTCTTGACCTCTGCCATACTGTACTTCACTCATAAAGCTGTAGTTAAATTCCACATCCAACTGATTTGCACAGATTTGATCCTCCATTGTAGGCTAAGTTCGTTATATGTAAACACTGCATAAAGGTGCGTTTTCATTGGTTCTCTCTGCATTCTTTTATTTCTAACGTATGGCGTTTCGGGTGGGTAAAGAATGACTGGTTGTTGAAGCCGACTTCACGACACTATGTGTCTTTATGTGGCCAAAATATTTTAGCTGTCTAATTTTATTTCGAACCAGAACAAACCGTTCCTTGTAATGCTATAATATGTTGTTGTTTGTTTTTTTTCTTCAAATGTCTGTCTTTGTGCACCCACATCATCTGTATCTCACCTGTTATTAAAATCTGTTTATCTGATTGTTTTCATCAGTTCCAGATTAGCAATCTCATCATACCATTTCAATCCTTCTATTCGCCGCAAGCACCCATTTATGAAATTCTGTAACATTGCAATTGTAATTTTGTTATTCTTCATGTTTCAGAGTCATACAATGAGATTGCACTGATATCTGAGTCAAGTGATTATTATTTTTACCATTAATAAATTATAAAACAAACATCTTGGCTCACAGACCAATTTACTCTCAACAGACTACTTTCAGGCCCTAGCTGCTTTAGGTTACAATTACTTGTAAGTGAAAACTTACAAAACAGAAATTAATAATAAGACAAATAAAGACAGAGGCGTCGGATTAAAAACTGGACCGAACTGGGGAATTGGAAATAGACCTTTCAGAAAAAGGTCGATAAAAATCTGACGTTTTTTTTCTAGGTTGTCCATCCCACATCTTAACTTATGTCTTTCCTTCCCAGGCAGATGCATACCTCTTTCTTCTAAAACTAATATACATGTTTTTCCTTCACAAACAAATCCAAATCACTCCTTGAAATGAAAATGTGCCTTAACACACATTTGTGTATGTCTCCTCGTCTAAAACAATTTGCACACTTGCCTCCCACACACTTGCATATATATCCTCGTCCCAAGCAATGCAAATGTATCTTCCCACACACTTTCATGTGTCATTTCTTTCAAAGAAAATACAAACCTTTCTTACTACACATGTGTATGTCTTTTAATCCCAAGAAAATACAAATCTGTCTTACCACACATTTGTATATGTGTCTTCATCCCAAGTATATACAAATCTTTCTTTCTATACACTTGTATATGTCTTTTCGTCCCAAGAAAATACAAATCTTTCTTACCACACATTTGTATGTCTTTTAATTCCAAGAAAATACAAATCTTTCTTACTACACATTTGTATATGTCTCTTCGTCCCAAGAAAATACAAATCTTTCTTACCACACTGCCACGGGTTACCTCTCCTTAGCTCTGTAGTAGTGGTCCAACAGTGGCCAAAGCTCAAGAGTAACTAATGTGGGTCTTCAAGGCGTCTACCATCGCACAAGATTACTCTTGGCAGAGTTGTAGGTAGAAAGATAATGATGCTTCTACCTCAAGGTAGTTGTTCACAAGATATTCAGAAAAACGAAAACATTGCTGCATGAGGCTGAGCAAATGTTAACTCTAGTATCTGCCGTCAACGTTTGTGAAGGATAGGGTTTTCTTATAATTCGTTAGCTCGTTCAAGCCCCCATATAGGTTAATTCAACGAATTTCCTCTTATTATTATATAGCTCTGTTTAAGTGTATTTAAGAAATTGTCTGAGACATACGGATGTAGTTCATTCAAAATGATTAAATCAACTTTAGATTTGTCTTTATACAAATAACAAATTTAATAATCACTTATGTTTTAACAGTTATAAAAATGAATTATTCCTTATATACAAGTTATCATCACTGGGTGATGTTATGGCGTTAAAAATTGGATAGTTCACTTGGCAGCTTTTATGTTTCTGCTAAGCTGTAAATGCGTTTGTCTGTTCTGCTCCAGCTGATGTTTGGTTCTTTGTTGATGGATGACTGTATCACACTCGTCACTAGTCACGTTTGAAAGGTGTAGCAGTTCCAAGAAGTGTCAGGGAGTAACTACAAAGCTGGTCCCGTCTCTAAGACCCGCCTGATGATGGTGTCTAGCGTCAACTTCAGGCCACTTATACCCTCACTTGTTCCAGAGATAGTACTCTCAACTGGTACCACCTTTAACTTTGTGTTACAGTTTCCTCAGATTCCGGTTTTCCGTGTTAAAATGGTAGAGTTTTCCTGAGCTGTAAGTCCTCAAGATGCTCAAACAAGGTCCTGTCTAGTAAATGAAATCTGCTGCTATTCTTAACTCTGGCAAGGTCTGGTTATCATCTTGGCGCGAGGTGAATTTTCAGAGTGTTCTAAATTGACTAAATTGTCAGGTTATATTACACGTCGCCATACTATTCTCGTCAGTGATTACAAATAACCTCTTACTTTTATCTCAAGTAATATCTTCGTAAAAATTCTGCCAGAAGCTTATTATAACGTTCCGACTGTCAAGTGCGTGCCTGCAATCTATCCACAAGCGGATGATTTATCGCCCGGCACACCTTAGGTAAATACAACGCTCGGTCACTATACGCAAACTGACCGGCCCATCTGGGTTTTTACCTATGTCTAATCTTAGCAAAGCCGAGAAGCTTAAAGCAACATGACGAATTATCCCCGAAGGGAGTGTACAATTGATTAGAAAATAGCTAATATCTGCTTGATAGCAGAGAAAGAAAATGTGCCGACCACTGATAATTTCACGTAATCATTACTCACGACAAATGTAACTGACTACTGCCGGAGAGGACAAGAGATCGACCCAAAATTATGTGGCACACACATTTTTATATGTCTTAGTCCCACGAAAATACAAATCTTTCTTACCACACATTTGTATATGTCTCTTCGTCCCAAGAAAAAGAAACATTTTTCTTTCAATACATTTGCATATGTCTCTTAGTTCCAAACAAGTGCAAATTTCCCTTCCCACACACTTGTATGTGTCTCTTCGTTCCATGCAAAAGCAAATCTTTTTCCCACCACACTTGCGTATATCGCTTCTTGAAGTGCACGTTCTCTTTTCAGACAATTGTATTTGTTTCTTCGTCCCGGACAAATGCAAATATATATTCCCGCACACTTACACTCGTCTTTCCTTACCTGGCTAATGGAACTATTTCTTCCCACGCACTTGTCTTTCCTTTCCACACACAAGCATACGGTGCCCCTTCTCAGAAATGTATGAAAATAATGCATATCAGCACAGACAACATAAAATTACATCAATAATCACAAAGATGCAGATACACACCAACGAACACACAGACCACGAACATAAAACCTGTAGAACACAGAGAAATAAATAAACCGAGTGTCAGTCCGTCCGCTTTCGTGGGACCAAATGTAATAGCTCCGGAAAGTGTCTTTACGTGTAGATATCCTTCAAGGTGATGGAATAACATAAATAAATGCACTGTAGGCGCTATCGTTGGTGACACCCAAATTGCGCGAGGTGGGCTGGAAGACTCTGTCTATCTCCGGCTGACCGCTCATAAGTGCGGGTTTTTTGTTTTAAATAACCAGAAACACACACAAGACGAAGTTACTGGAGGATAAATGGTCCCTTGCGCTCTTATCCGGCGTTAGAATTTGGCTTGCGTACTTGGTAGTAAATCCGGTTTGGGCTGACTTGAACTGTGGTTTGACTGAGTGCTCCGTTTAAGCACACAAAGGCTGGTGATTTAAATTCTGCTATAGACGCTGGCTGCTAGAAATGCGGGAAGCCGCAATGCTCTGACTGGTAATCCAAAGGCGAGTAGGAAACTACTACTGCAATACTATTTCAGATCTTGCGTTAGCTCGTTGCACACTGCGTGAGCTTAATTTCCCGTTAGAGAGAATGGCGTTGACAAAGGGTTTTGGTTTCAGGTATGAGGTGACATCTCGTGGTGCTAATTACGTTCAGGAGCCGTGAGAGCGATGAGAATATTACGTTCGTCGCTTGACTGGACTCTTGCAATAGCGATACCGTATCCTGAAACTGAGACCCAAAAAGAGACGACCTTTACATCAAGCAAACAATAAAATTACACTAACGTTATACAAACAGTTATGCTCCACTATGGGATTTAAATTATTGTAATCATTGCTTTGATAGTTTAGGGCTGTCTTTATCCAAATAAGTCTCCCTCCTGTTCCTACCACTTTATCAATTTATCAGCATGCGCCCGCATAGACTAATATATTTTGTACACCCATGTACCCGTCAGTAAATGTTCTGACAGCAAAATCTACTCCTCTTCTTCTTCCAACTCAACATACAGGAAACCTAACCCTGTAGTTACAGCTGACTGGATATGTTATTCATCTTACAACATTAAGTGAATTTACATTAACAGATTACAGCATTTGACATTACAAAAATAAATAGTATGTCCCCCTTTGGGAAAAATATTAACATCCCACAAATGAATACATAGAAAATGCAATGTTCTTGCTATAATAATACAGGTGTGACTGAATCATAAGATATAATGTTATCTATGGCTGGTGACTGCTTTCTGTGAAAGTTATAAACTAGTGTCTAGCTACACAAATCGGCATATAATGATTCCACCCTGCCACTTGAAGTTTCTATCAGAAAGGAATAAGGGACTATCTCCTATAATTCAGTGTTATAGTGCCTGCATCTCACTATTCAGTTTTAAGTGAATAATCCACACCTCTGACATTTCCTTACAGTAATGACAGTTAATTTAGCCAACTCTTAACCCAATGGTAAGCATCTGTACTGACTGATTCTACGCCTAGTGAGTATCTGTTATCGTAAGTTCACCTTTAACCCATGGTAAAAAAATAACACTGACACCTGACTGTTTCGTCACTCGTTTAGCTAAGGCTGTAGACGGCGCAACACTATCACTGAATTAAATTACCGGGAGAAATCCTCAAAATGAATTCAAGTCACATTCCTATCAGATATATATTAAAAAACTAACATGAATATATATATTATAAGATATGTCTACTCACCCCGAGAAATGCCGAGAACATAGGCAATAACATTTAGTTCTGTGTTAACGTTTGCCTGAGTCTCATTATGGTCATCCCGGGCAGGAAATATTTTACGAGTGTGTCTGCCTGATTAAAACCATCTACTCTTATAGTTTACAAATACGCTACCCGGACACCTGGCATGGCTTGTTTCTACAGATGTTTCGGAGCAAATACATGCCAAGCCTTATTGCCTCAAACCTGTTGGTAGCATTACAAGGTAGTCCTTGTTCTGGAACCCCCAAGGAAAGATAGGCAGAGGTAGACCAAAAACACATGGAGAAGAGAACTGAAGACAGAGGTGAAAATGATGAGGAAGGCGTGGAAAGAACTTGAGGTGATGGCACGTGACAGGAGGACTCAGCGCGTGTTTGTTGAAGGCCTGTGCTCTTTGGGGAGCTAACGGGTATTGATTGATTGATTGATTGAATTATTACCTGGTGCTGTCCGTTGAAGATGTTGCCATATCTTCTTTATCCCCTTCATGTCGATCAGTAATTCCCTTCTCCCTGAGTTGTCTTTTTTCATAGTCCTCCTGGTAGCACTTTGTGGAGAATTGAGACACTGCTACAGCTGGCCTCCTGGCAGGAAGCTTTTACCAAAACATTCTGGTACTCATGTAGCGGTTGTTTCTGTAGCAATTTGTTGCGTATGATGAGCTTGCTAACCCCATAAACAACGTCATATTAGTCGCCTCACAAAAATACCTGAGGAGCAGTAATCTTGTCCATGTTACTCGACATGAAAATAGTACAGCAACAAATACAAGACGACATTGCAAAGTTGGCAGAATTAAAATCCGGAACTGAAGAGATCCTTAAAAGAACCGAAGTAGAAAGACAGGTTATCACTCACAGTGCAAACAAAACAACAGAGAGATACAACCAGCAGCAAAGCGAAAAATCGATGAAGAAAATACAAGAGGACCTTCTACCAACAATCATCTACAAAACACTACAAAATATAGAGATAGAAAAGAGGACACAACAGGTAAACAACACAAATAAGCACAGACAGAGCAAAGCAAGTACACACATGGAATGAAAAGGATTCCATATAATGAATGGGCAAACGACGTCAGAAAGCAGTTGCAAAGGTTCCTTTTCAGGACTTGACCTTTCAAGGCTAACATCGACTTAGCTTTTAAGTGGAATCGCAAAATCTACCCTAATTATAACCAACCGGTTGAACAGGGAGGGTATCATAAGGGCGATATTCAAACATAAGTAAAAAAAAAAAGTCTTATTCTGTCATTGCCTCCTCAGGGAGCCACGGGAACTACAAGGAGTTATGTGTTGTTTGGTATCACTCTATGTCTTTTACCATGGTGATTCCAGAACACGAACTGCTTTGTAATGCTAATAGTTGCTTTTCTCAACATGTGCTTATTCTTCTTCTGTTTGAGATTTCCATCTATTCAACAAGATAAAAGATAGGAGCTACTGATGAGTGTAACTTCAACACCGAACAAATGACTGCTGAATATCTACTACAAAGGTGCCCAAAATATCTCCTCACATCTTATTACACTAGCAGTTGTCTGATTCCTTCCACCCCCACATACAATTCTTTCTGTTCCTCTCACACTCACTTCGCCTTTCCTTAAGGAAGAAAAAAAACACCTGACAGATCTATGACCCACACGAGTAACGGTACTATGCGAATCTGTCATTGATTTGCTGGCGGTTGCACGCAGCAACAAAATGACAGAATGATAGCCAAGAGGGTTTTGCACTTACATAGATGTGGAAGTGAAGAACTTCGGCTGGGGTTTTAAGTACTATGTCTAGGTTCTCCTTTGGGGTGTTACCAATTATTTTCACATTATCTTTTAGGTTAATCTTCCAGGAGAATAAAAAAATAGAACATTCAGATCTGGTTTTCGTGTGTGAGTGAGTCAGTCAGTCAGTGCGTGCGTGCATAGAGTGAGTGAGGAATCGGTGGGTTAGTTCGTTGGTGCGTACGTGAGTGAGAAGGTGAATGATCGAGTGAAGAAAGAGAGTTTGGGCTGAAGGGAGTATGGAAGGATAGACAATACTTTTTTTTTATTTTTGAACAAAGTTTGCTGGTTGTCAAGAAAATCTTATAGTAACAAACATATATGATATTTCTTGAAATAAAATGTGATGCCTTCTCTGATAGACTTCAGGTGTCCGTATCACGTGGACATCTTCGTTTTCTGTTCGCTTTTCCCCCTTTATCTGTTGATATGACATTATTTTGCTGTTTTGTATTGGCTCATATATCACGGATCCGTTTGTCTGTCTGTGTGTCCGTCCATCTGTCTGTCCGCCCGTCCGTCCCTCCATTTGTCTGTCCGTCCGTCCATCAGTTTGTCTGTCCGTATCTCTGTACGTCTATCTGTCTGTTTTCTGCATATCCATATGTCTGTCTAATATAGGTCTGTGTGTCGGTCAGTCTGTCTGTCTACTTACCTGTCTGCCACATACATGTAATAAAGCAATTATGCTGTCACGGACACGTGATTAAATCCGTTGTTGTTAATTTGTTATATACATATGGTATACCAGTTGTGTTAATCTGTTATATACATATGGTATAACAGTTGTGATTCTTTCACGTACATATGGTAAAACAGTTGCTATTGTGTCACTCACATACGGTGAAAGAGCTGTGATTCTGTCACATACAAACATTTAAACAGTTGTTATTCTATCACTCACATATGGTAAAACAGTTGTTATTCTGTCACTCACATATGACAAAACAGTGGTTATTCTGTCACTCACACATGATAAAACAGTTGTTATTCTGTCACTCACATATGGTAAAACAGTTGTTATTCTGTCACTCACATCTGATAAAACTGTTGTTATTGTGTCACTCACAATAATAAAACAGTTGTTATTGTGTCACTCACATATGATAAAACTGGTTATTCTGTCACTCACATATGATAAAACAGTTGTTATTGTGTCACTCACATATGGTAAAACAGTGGTTATTCTGTCACTCACATATGGTAAAACAGTTGTTATTCTGTCACTCACATATGATAAAACAGTTGTTATTCTGTCACTCACATATGGTAAAACAGTGGTTATTGTGTCACTCACATATGGTAAAAAAGTGGTTATTCTGTCACTCACATATGGTAAAACTGTTGTTATTCTGTCACTCACATTTGATAAAAACCCTTGTTATTCTGTCACTCACATATGGTAAAACAGTTGTTATTCTGTCTCTCACATATGGTAAAACAGTAGTTATTCTGTCACTCACATATGGTAAAACAGTGGCTATTCTGTCACTCACATATGGTAAAACAGTTGTTATTGTGTCACTCACATATGGTAAAACAGTGGTTGTTGTGTCAATCACGTATGGTAAAACTGTTGTTATTCTGTCACTCACATTTGATAAAACCCGTGTTATTCTGTCACTCACATATGGTAAAACAGTTGTTATTCTGTCTCTCACATATGGTAAAACAGTTGTTATTCTGTCACTCACATATGGTAAACAAGTTGTTATTGTGTCACTCACATATGATAAAACAGTTGTTATTCTGTCACTCACATATGATAAAACAGTGGTTATTCTGTCACTCACATATGGTAAAACGGTGGTTATTCTGTCACTCACATTTGATAAAACTGTTGTTATTCTGTCACTCACGTGTGGTAAAACAGTTGTTATTCTGTCTCTCACATATGGTAAAACAGTTGTTATTTTGTCACTCACATATGTTAAAACAATTGTTATTCGAAAAGATCACATATGGTAAAACAGTGGTTATTCTGTCACTCACATTTGATAAAACTGTTCTTATTCTGTCACTCACGTGTGGTAAAACAGTTGATATTCTGTCTCTCACATATGGTAAAACAGTTGTTATTCTGTCACTCACATATGGTAAAACAGTTGTTATTGTGTCACTCACATATTGTAAAACTGTTGTTATTCTGTCACATACAGATATTCAGACATTTGTTTGTTTTTTTGGCCCATACACATTTTACTTGAGACTTACGCTTGGCCGCGCCCCCAATTAGGGGAGTGGGATGTAATGAATATGGCTTAATTTAACAACAGTAAAAATTTTAGCAATAGTTTGTCGTATAAATACACATACAAACAGCGATACGCACGCTGCGATAAACACACAAAAACACACTTAATGGAAACCATACTATTATCTTAACAACTTAGGCGCATTTCTCAAAGAGGGGGTTATTTCGATGCTTGGTCTGAATCGAACAGTATAAAATCGAAGATCAGAGACATCCATTAGAACTTCTCGTTCGATTACGAAGGCGTGCTGTAACGCCTTTTAAATCCTGAACCGCGGTAACATCGTATATTAATCGTTATTAAAAATTTTAAAATGCAGATAATCTGTCACGAGAAATACCTGTGAAAGATAGATACGAGAATAATAATCATCATTGGTACTTTTATCAGCATCATATAATACATCAATAATTGTTTTCGTTTTTTTAAACTAATGATCATATAAAGGAAACAAGACATTTTTTTTAAAATTTCCATGAAACTTCGTGACTTCTGTACTGTTGTTCCGGAACGTTTATTGATATTAATGCGCGTTCAAAATTATTTGTTGTAAACAAGAATACATATGGTTTGGTTTGATTTTAAGGATAACATTCATTGCGCACAGACAACCCCATCATTGCTCCAATCTCCTCCATTATATTACTCAAGGAGGATCTCAGCACAGTGCACGAACTCCGTAGCACTGGCTACGATTCCAATGTGTGTATACAGGAATCACACATTCTATAAATATATTTGAGGTGGGTAGGTTTCTTAATTTCTTTTGAATTTCGCCAGGGCTGCGTCCGTTGGCCTACTCTTTATGATTTCCAACTGCCGAGGTATTTTTACCGTGCACAACTTGCACACGGGATCTCCTATTTTTTCGCCCTTATCCAAGACGGTTAAGCATCCAAATCACTAACCAGAATATCAGAGGTCAGTATGACATCATTAGGAACCACTCGTTCTGACAACAATCATTTATATTTCCTGTACTGGGGGCGAACCCGGTACCTTTAGAATTAGAGGCGTGCGCCATTTCTCTAAGCCACTCCGACCCCCAGAAAACATATGAAGACATGAAAAGTAGAATGGACAACTTGCAGACACGTTTGAGATAAGACCCGGAGTGTGGCAGGAATGCCTCTTGTCACATTCTCTTCTTACTGACTATAGACTGAATTATGAAAACAACAACATCAGCCAACAGAAATGAAAGTCAGTGGACTGTCACAAACAAAAAAAGCTAGACGCTTTAGATTTTGCCGAAAACCTGGCTCTTCCTGTACCATAATCGTAACCAAAAGCAGGGCAAATTGAAAAGAAACAACAACAACAACAACAACAACAACAACAACAACAACACATGGTAGGAACAATAAGTACGAGAATAAACGCGGCTCTTGCAGAAACACATCTACCCTTTGTGAACTCATGCATGTTGGCAGTAGTATAGAACAAGTTGGAATAACATGCATTGACATCACAATACAAAATGCACGATGACCTTCTATTGCATTTTGAAATGTATGTGGTGGGTGGGGATCGTCCAGCACAAACATCGGAATATTCAACTCAAATGCCAAGTCCATCCTATTGTATTGCTCTGAAACATGGAGAACAAGAAAAACAACGACCAAGAAGTTTCAGGATTTCATCAATGGATACTTTGGTAGAATAGAAAGATTGAAGCGGTACGACAAGATCATTAATGTAGAACTGACGACAAGATCATTAATGTAGAACTGGCGACAAGATCATTAATGTAGAACTGGCGACAAGATCATTAATGAAGAACAGGCGACAAGATCATTAATGTAGAACTGGCGACAAGATCATTAATGTAGAACTGGCGACAAGATCATTAATGTAGAACTGACGACAAGATCATTAATGTAGAACTGGCAACAAGATCATTAATGTGGAACTGGCTACAAGATCACCAATGTGGAACTGGCGACAAGATCACCAGTGTGGAACTGATGAAAACATCACCAATGTGGAAATGATGACAAGACCACCAATGTGGAACTGATGACAAGATCACCCAATTTGAAACTGATGACAAGATCACCAATTTGAAACTGGTGACAAAATCACCAATTTGGAACTGATGACAAGAACCAGACAAGTGCCAGTGGAACAACAGGTGAGAAAAAAAGGCTGGTGATGGATGGCATACACAGTCGGTACGGCTATTGATAGAACTACAAGGCAGTTCTTGTTCTGAATTCTTCATGGTAATTGAGGTGGAAGGAAGACAGAAAAACAAATGGAGAAAGAAGCTGGAGATTGAAAAATATAAAAAAAAGATATGGATGGACCCTGTGCAGACGACACAGAGCAGGCGTATTTGGCGCGAGTTTGTTTAATGTGCCTTTGGTAGTGGAATGGTAACGAATTAAGGAAGATATGCTGGCTGGATTACCGCCAGGGTCATATTTCCACTGCATTTTGTTAATTATGTCTGTTCATGTTCGTCTAATGCGGGCTCGTTAGTGGGCTACAAATCTATAATTTACTTTTACTGTTTTTATTTTAACTTGTTTCGGTCAACTCTTGCTGTGAAATGGTCAACTCTTGCTGTGAAGCGGACAACTCTTGCTGTGAAACGGTCAACTCTTGCTGTGAAACGACACGGAGAGCTGAAGTTTTCGTTTTTTTTTTTTAGCCAAGTATGTCGCATTAGCTGCTGTGAGCCCGTTATTGTAGGATTTTTGTAAAATAATCTATCCATTTGCCTCTCATCCTTCCTCGTGCCCTAAAACCAGATGTTCTATTGTTGTAGGATCAATTGTAATTGATCAGGCTGCTCCAGTTTCATGAGGTGGCCAAACCATTTACTTGTTCATCTTTCTATACATTTGATGCGGGAAGTAGTATCTACATTTTGTTTCCTAATGTCATCATTTCTCATTGTGTGTGTCTTTGTGACATTAATGGCTGTTCTACAGCATCTCATCTCGCACGATGTAATTACCCTCTTGTCACGAGCGGTTACTATAGTTTTTAGGTGAAAGATATCCTGGACACAAAGTTGTATCACGTGATACCAGGACAGTGCCAGATAATAGACTGGTCTTATCTTCTTCTTCTTCTTGCGATCGTATCTTTGATGTTTACACCATCAGATGAGTTCTCATGATGAACTCGACCGTTGTCTAATGTTTACACCGTCAGATGAGTTCTCATGATGAACTCGACCGTTGTCTAATGTTTACACCATCAGATGAGTTCTCATGATGAACTCGACCGTTGTCTAATGTTTACACCATCAGATGAGTTCTCATGATGAACTCGACCGTTGTCTAATGTTTACACCATCAGATGAGTTCTCATGATGAACTCGACCGTTGTCTAATGTTTACACCATCAGATGAGTTCTCATGATGAACTCGACCGTTGTCTAATGTTTACACCATCAGATGAGTTCTCATGATGAACTCGACCGTTGTCTAATGTTTACACCGTCAGATGAGTTCTCATGATGAACTCGACCGTTGTCTAATGTTTACACCATCAGATGAGTTCTCATGATGAACTCGACCGTTGTCTAATGTTTACACCGTCAGATGAGTTCTCATGATGAACTCGACCGTTGTCTGATGTTTACACCGTCAGATGAGTTCTCATGATGAACTCGACCGTTGTCTAATGTTTACACCATCAGATGAGTTCTCATGATGAACTCGACCGTTGTCTAATGTTTACACCATCAGATGAGTTCTCATGATGAACTCGACCGTTGTCTAATGTTTACACCATCAGATGAGTTCTCATGATGAACTCGACCGTTGTCTGATGTTTACACCATCAGATGAGTTCTCATGGTGAACTCGACCGTTGTCTGGAGCTCCTCTTTAGCTCCATACAGCTTTGAGTTTAGTGTTGAGTCTTTGGGCCAGTATATCTGTCTTAACTGGTCATACAGAGGACAATCCTGTAGAACATGCTCAGCAGTTTGTTCGTTTAATCCACATGTACACAGTGGTGAAGCAGACAATCGTAGCTTGTACGTGTGTTTATTCAGTTTGTTATGCCCTGTCCTGAGGCGAAAAATGGTGATCTGTCCCTGCCGGTCAAGCGTGTGGTAGTCGTCATTGGGTTGATTCTGTTCTCTTCTGATAGTCTGGATAGCTCTCTTTTCCTTAAATTATGTGATTTCATTATCTTCTTGTTCACATTCTCCTCCATTTTTTGCAACTTGATCCACCTTTTCATTTCCGTGTACACCACAATGGTATGGTACTCACTGAAGTATGGTTCGCTTTTTGGCAGCTACCTTGCTTAGTTCATGTCTCAGATGCGGGAGTTTACCACTTTTGAGAGCTTGCAGTACAGACAGTGCATCTGTGAGGATGACTACCTTGTGGCAGTCAGAGTTGGTGTTTTAAATCATATTTGCAGCTTGCTCTAGAGCTTGAACCTCAGCTGTATAGTTGGAACAGAATTTACCAGTGGGAATATGTCTAGTCTCATCGTGGTTGTCAGGATATGAGATAAAGATACCGGCGCCTCCATTTTTCACAGCATTTATTGCTGATCCATCTGTGTAGGCATGTATCCATGAGTGTTCGGGATAGCTTTCTTGGATCATACTCAATGTAGCAGTTCGTTTTTGCAGATCATTATACTCATATTCAATTGTGAGACACTGATTGATGTATTAATTTGGAGGGCACTGCTGGCCTGCTCCCATGGTACAGGGTATAGGGTTGGCTTCAGTGGTGTTGTCTTCATGGATAGGTCTTCTTGATGCTGTCTTTTAAGTCTTTTCCCCGATGCACAAAGCTGCTACGTTTTAGACGTCCCAATGCCAGATCATCTAGTCTTGCCTTCATTGGGTGCATTGGCATACTGTTGTACTTTTCCATCTGGATCATGCTTTTGGTGTCTCTTCTATAGGACAATGTCTGTAATCTAGCAGCTTTCTGCATCTCTGATATTGGCGTAGTTTTCATGGCTCCTGTAATGAGCCCGAGGGCTTGATTTTGCACATTGTTCAATGACTGCAGATGTGAGTTAGCAGCTGATGACCATGCTGCTGAGCTGAACTGAACTCTAAGTGTGGTCTTATTACTCCATTATAAATCTTCTTTAGAGTTCTTTCATTTGCTCCCCAATTGGTACCTGCTAGTTTTCTGAGTATGCCTAGTCGTCTTCGGGCCTTTCCTTCTGCATTTTCAATATGCTTATTCCATGTAAGTGTAGCGTCCTTTTCGTAGGCCGCAACAGTCTTTTACAGATATGGTAGTCTCATATTTATTAATATGTTATCCTACCTCTGTAATAAGACTTTTCGCACCAACGTACATGATAGTAAGTATTGTTGGTGAGTTTGTTTTTTTGTAGCGCGCGATTGTGCACTAAGGCGAATAGGGGTTATCCCGTCCGCACGTGTATCTAGACAGTCAGTTGACGTCATGTGTGGGCTTGAGAAGCAAGAATCCCAAGTTCTACTTAGGAAGCTTTGGGAGTTCGAAACCCGTGTTTTTGAGTAAAGTATTTATGTTTAGACCCGGCCCTGCGGTTGAGCAGTCGTAGCCGGTAGTCATCCACGTAAGTCGATTCGCTAAAAGAGCGAAGATGTCATTATATTTTATAAGATTGTTTTCTCCTCCCAGCGCGTGAGTATCTAGTCGCGAAAGGCTATCGACCTTTTCGGAAATGGATTCACGTCTGGACTTATATCATTGGAATTAGATCTAACCTTAATACAGAAGGGATCATTCAAAATTAACGTGGATTGTCGATATACATTATGGTATTTGAATAGCCGTCGTAGGAATCCGGCTGATTACAGAGGTGACTCAAGGATTTATGCTTGTATAACATTTCATGTCAAGGAGGTCTACAGTAAATAACTTCAGATATTCTGCTATCGTTTGATTTATGAACCCTAATTTGTATAAGGACATTATCAATGTTGGAATCTTAGATGCCACGTAGCATAATGGGTATTCCATATCCTTAGCCAAGGTCAACGGTCACCGTCCTTGGAAGTTAACTACTTCATTATCATGTACTGGCTGAATTGAAGTCAACATGCTATGCCATAAGTTAATGAAATAAGTTTACTACGGAATGACCAGAAGGAATGTCTTTAAAATTATATTAACTGTCATGATAACCATTGTTAACTGTGATGCGTCAAGGATATATGTTTCGTATCGTCAATCGTACCATGTAAATAAACTGAATGGACTTTACATCAAGGAGTTGACTATTTCAGTCTTGGCATTCGTTAACTTGCCCAGTTGAAACTCCTTTGATCGGTTGTCTTATTACTTCATCAAATAAGAATCGCGTAATCAGCACAGCTTAGTAGCCTACCAGACTCACCATCAAAAGAACCCGATACAATTATAGAGGGCGACACAGCACACAGAAAGCATTCAACAATATGGTGGCGCAGTTTGCTCTGAAAATATCCAGTTTTCAGTAGCGGAATCGAACTCAAGTCTAAATTCAAACTCGGTTGAATAGAAGAATGCTGTCTTTCAAGGCGACAACATCCTGGACCTTCCAGCAATTTTAACGGTCATTCTATGTCAAGGACAACCCAGGGACTTTAACTTTCAAGTTTCAACATTGGACTCTGGCATTACATTACTTCAAGTAGATGGCTCAAACCATGCCTTGCTTTCGTTCAGTTTTTTACAGGAACGTGTCACACATACAAAATGAAAAAGTAATTGTTAATTAGTTGAGTAAATCGTTAAAAAGAAAGTAGTATTTCAGGTACATACTGGTCAAAAATGTCTTCGCTTGAATATTTTATTTACCAGGCTAAATCCCTTGGTATGACTCCTGATGAGGCAACAGATTTTGCAGTTGTTGAACATGCCACGGCTCAGAGGTACGAGGTATCTCATGTACAGTATCTCATTACACTAGGGCAATCCCGTGGTTTGTATAAAGAGAAGCTTAGAGAATTCGTAGAAGAACAAACAATTATGAACCTACTGGAGGAAAAGGGTGTTGGCTACCCAACAGCTGCCTCTGTCAAACACTCACTAGTCAACGGGTTCAAGCGCATGTTGGCTATTGCTGTTGAGACAGACTACACATTTAAGGAAGCAGAAAGGACCAAGGATTTATTAAACGAACAGAACATGAAAGTTTTGGATAAGAAGGTAGCAGATCTTGCTTTGGAAAATCAAGAACTCAGAAATCTTCTATGTCAACAGGAGAAAGTGACTCAGGAAAAACTGATAAATGTTGAAAAATTACTCATGGAGAAAAAGGAGCTGGAAGATGAGATGAGCTCAGTTAAAAACAAATATCTATGTAAGGAACAGGCTCTTGTTATTGAGCTAGAACAAACTAAAATGTCTACATCATACATAATGTCTCTGGAGAATGATTTACGTAAATCGAATTTGGAACTTGCTAGTACGCATGTGGAATTAAACTTAGCATTAAGCAAAATCAAAGAGTCGGAAATTCAGATGAAAGATACAAATGTTCATGTGAAAGATCTTACGCAGGAGGCCCAACAAAATAATAATGCAGATCTCAATAATCAATTTACAGAAAAGAATATGGTCTTGAACGAGAAGATTGATGAACTTATGACTAGTCATCATAGTGCTATCGTAGCACTCAAACTTGAACTTGTGCAGGAGAGAGCTAGGGCTTTAGATACTATCAAAACTCTCCAACGAGAAATTAGGAACCTTGAATTAGAAACTACATCTCAGAAGAAAAAATTGATAATGGATCAAAGAGATAGGAAAATTAGAAAGGGAAATAATAAGAAATACAATTCTTATGAGGGGAAACAATTTTGTCAAACTTCTCTATATAATGTTTCTTCTGGCCAATCTCACAGATCACGAGATTTTCATCAAAATAATTTTGGAAATAATCAAAGCAATAATTATGATCATAATGGGAAATTTAAATCACAATCTTTCAATAACAGACAAGGTTATCAAAATAGACAGAATGGTCAATGGCACAATGGTAATTGTCATACTAACCGTGATTTTAACGTAAACAAAAATGCAAATACTAGCAATTTTGCGAATAATAACCAAAATCGATCGCGACGAAGAGATAGATCGTCGAGCAGGCCACGACAACATTCCAATGTTGCTTCACTTGAAGCACAAACTAACAAAGATAAGGACAATAATGTTAATCAACATAATGCTATGTCTTGTATCGATCTCGAGCAGGTAAAAACATGTCAAGAATGCTCAACGCTATTCCAGCCCAAGGCGATCACGACGCTACGATGCGGACATGTGTTGCCCAGTCTACCAGCGGCTTGTACGGCCACGTCAGCTACTGACTATGGAACAGGAAGCCTTAAATTACATAGGGGTTTTTTAAATTCTATTCCATGCTCTGTTCTTTTTTATTCAGGCTGCTCCACGATCGGCGTCAGACGCTCTTTGGTCGACCCATCCTGTGCTACTGGAAAGACCGCCCAATGTAGGACTTTTGGAGGGACAGTGGAAACATTTCCGACTGCCATTATTGATTTAAAAACACCTTTCTTTTCAGGAAAGATCCACGTATGCCTTCTTCGAAATCCAATTGGCGATGTGATTTTGGGTCAAATACACGGTATAAAAGAGTGTACCCCACGGCAGATTGCTGCTTGGGAAAAACAACATATACATGATGCCCGTGCATTTACGACAATACCCAGATTTGTTTCACATGCACATACTGCTAACTTGCTATGTAATGCTAAGGTATTGGAATCTGGCATTGATAATGACTCCATTGTTCATTACGCCACTGTTGCTAGTTCGTTACAACCTTTGCGACATGATCAGCAGGCAACTGATAGTAAGAAAAAGGTTAAGTTTGAAAAAAAGGTAAAGGATGTCCCTAATAAAAATAAGAGTTGTAACTCAGATGGGAAAATTAATACCAATAAGGTTGTCAGTAAGGTTTTAACTTTGCCCAGCAAGCAGGTGTCTACGACATGCCGTACATCTACTTTGCCTAGTGTAAGTTGTCATACTCCAGTACAAAAATATGGTACATTTAAGAACAATAAGTCTACAGGTAGTATTAATAAATATTATAATCTACCTCAAAGAACTAAGGGTACCCATCGACCTTATTTCCATTCGTATATCACCGATACCACATATATTGGTAGAGGTGCATCTTCTCGCACCATCCTTGTGCAAAATCTGCCACAGCGAACTAGTTGGCAAGCACTAGGAGATTTTCTCAACCACACGGCGGACGTTAAGTTTGTACGTCTATTGCCACATACCAATAACAGGTATGGTGACGCCGTGGTTACCTTTAGAACCAATAAAGATGCTCGCATGGCTATCGAGCGGGACAATGGTGTGTATTTCCACCACCATTCTCTCCGATTACAATTGGTTCCTGATTCTGCGTCACGCAGATAGTAACCTACTAATATTGGATTTTGATATCACATTCTTTGATGACTCAGCCTATGCAGTCATCATCTCTTTTCTTTACTAATTGTGATAAAATTAACCGTGATACAACGTTAAAATATCTCCAAAGATAAAATGTAGGGATAAAAATAATGCGTAAGCTACTAGAAGACATGATCGCCCATGCCGCGGGTCACTACCCGCCATGAAATTAACTTGCTAGACGTGAAGGCAAAACGTTTACCCTTGTAGACGGGATGAGAACGGAGATCAAAAGGAAAAAATATGACTGAACACGTGCTTGAAACTAGCAAGGCTAAAAAGACGCAATTGGTGGGGAAAGGAAAAAAATTCACGTCCCCAAGTTGACACAAGGTAAAGAAATCGACAAAAGGGACCTTAGCTATTATACGCAACAGTCATTTCTTGGACGCTTTTGCGATACTTAGTCCTTTTATTTGAATTCAGCGGCAAACGCATTACAGAAGATGCTCGAAGAGCAGAGAAATAATATGCTTTCATTTTTACAGACGGATAGATAATAATGAAGATATTGACAAAAGACTGTGTTGTTCATATCAGCGAGCATTGACGAAAAAAATGTCACTAATTTTCTAAAAATTGCGGCCTTGAGACTCAAGTGCTAAAATCTAGTTGGGATGAAAGAGAAGGGGAATTAGTGGAAAGTTGTGGCTAAAAATAACTCTAGAGGCAGATTCGTGTAGGAAATGCATGTATAAACAAGTGTGTTTTTGTAAAAAAACGCAAGTAGAGACAGACGGACCAACAGACAATAATACATACTTGACTGAGGTATGACTGAATTGACTTTTGGTAGGAGGTTTGAAATTTGAAAAGGGGGAAAGGCGGTGATTGGCCACAGATAAACATATTATCGGCGCTCAGACGCGCATTTTTGCCATTCATCATAAATTGTCCAGTAGTAGACACAGTAATTCTTCAGTGGTGTAATTCCCAGAAGCTAATTGCAATACATAAACGCCAGCAAGGATTATGAAGGGCGGATCAAGTGTTGAGATCAGTGGAACATATCACCTATCCTATTCAATGGCAGGAAGCTAATGAACATATTTCAGAATATGTAGTCTTGGGGAACTTATACTATGTGAAACCAACTTGGTAAGATGTGCTGTATGGTCAGAGAGATCTGACCCCGTCTATGTGGTGTTGTTGTGTAGTGTTGTGTGTAGAAGTGGCTCAGGAGGTAGAGTTCTGACACATGACCCAATACAATTCATATGTACACACCTTTCATTTATTATGCCATATATTCATGCATTTCATTCATAATTTCAAAACCTTTCATATGTTCTGACCAAAATAAAACCTTGGTTCAGAACAAATAAACTTAAAGAAAATTTAATATCAAAATTTTACACAGCTTGAGTTAGTTCAGTGTGTTATAAATTTTTATTAATATTATTAGACTTATTAAATATCTGTGTGTGTGTTTGTATATACTAATACAACACCTTACATTTCAGTACCCTAGATTTTTAACGTAGCCACATTCATTAGTAAAAAAAGATATGTGTGAGGTCGTAAGTGGTAGCAAGAAGGGCCTTCTGTAAATTCACAGCTACATTTATCTCAGGAGCCTTCACAGCTGACCTCATGCATCACACTAGGTAATATCACAACCATACAGTACCATCAAATCCACTACATATATTGGGGTATCTTGTCCAGGGATAATTAGCTTAGCAGTAATATTAGGATCTCCTGGTGGGAGAATTAAATTGGGGAACACATTGTAAAAATTAAAAGTGTCCCTTAAAATTAAAAGTGAAATTAAAAGTTGGTGAATCTTCACAGCCAGTGGTAATTAATTAGTTAACTGGCTAATTAGAATTACTTTAGACTATAGTAATTAGAATTACTTTAGTGGTTGGAAATTTTACCTTGATCATTGTATTTTGTGTGATGGCGGAGCTAGCTAAGTTCAGATCAGCTGCTGTGCTAACGGCAAAGGATGTGGGAATGGATGGTCAGGTTTTAATTCAATATGTAACGGCTGAATGTGATAAGTATATTGAACGGGAAGAAAGAAGATTAGCTGAAGAGAAGAGGCTACAAATTGAGGCTGAGACTAAGAGGCTGCAGATTGAGGCTGACAAGGAGGCTAAAGCATTAGAGGCAGAAGAAAAACGACAGCAAAGGGAAGCAGAAGAAAAAAGATTGACTGCTGAAAGGGAGGCAGCAGATAAAAAGGCCGAAAGGGAGGCAGAAGATAGAAGGTTGCAAAGGGAGCACGAATTACGACTAAGGGAGCTGGAGTTACAAGGCCAGGCTCCTGTAAATGGTGCCAGCCCTTTTGCCTCAGATGCTACGCCCAGTCTGGGAGCCTCAACATCAGCTATGGGGTTTCATTTAGACCATTTTGTTGAAAAAGACGATGACATAGAGGGGTACCTCGGACGTTTTGAGTTATTAGCTACTACATATGGGTTAGAGAGAGAGAGGTGGAGTTTAAAGTTATCACAGGGACTGAGAGGTACTTCTTATGAAGTCTTCGCAAAAATGAACAGAGAAGACCAAGACAATTATGACATGTTAAAGCAGGATTCACGTCTGGACTTATATCATTGGAATTAGATCTAACCTTAATACAGAAGGGATCATTCAAAATTAACGTGGATTGTCGATATACATTATGGTATTTGAGTAGCCGTCGTAGGAATCCGGCTGATTACAGAGGTGACTCAAGGATTTATGCTTGTATAACATTTCATGTCAAGGAGGTCTACAGTAAATAACTGTTCAGATATTCTGCTATCGTTTGATTTATGAACCCTAATTTGTATAAGGACATTATCAATGTTGGAATCTTAGATGCCACGTAGCATAATGGGTATTCCATATCCTTAGCCAAGGTCAACGGTCACCGTCCTTGGAAGTTAACTACTTCATTATCATGTACTGGCTGAATTGAAGTCAACATGCTATGCCATAAGTTAATGAAATAAGTTTACTACGGAATGACCAGAAGGAATGTCTTTAAAATTATATTAACTGTCATGATAACCATTGTTAACTGTGATGCGTCAAGGATATATGTTTCGTATCGTCAATCGTACCATGTAAATAAACTGAATCCATTTCTCTGCCCATGACATTAGCCTGTCTGCTGCCCGCTGCATTCTATAATTTGCTGTGGTGACGTATTCATCGGCACACCAGAGTACTAGGTCGTCTGCATATGAGGCAGCTTTCTCTCCAGCGGGGAGATCTTTTACCAGGTCATTGATGTAAACAAGGAAGAGTGTTGGAGAAATTACTCCTTCTTTGCGGTACCCCCTGATAGAGCAACACTTTTCTGCTCTGCAAACTGGTCTTATAAGAAATACCCTTTTCTCTGAAAAGAGTAAGGGTGTATTGACAGCAAAGGTAAGATCAAGCAGTATAAGTTCCTAGGTATGATGATAGTGTATTATCCTAGGTTCCTAAATGCTCCTCTCAAAATCCTCCTCTGTTAATAATGTTATGGCTCTGCTAGGGGTATTAAACTAAACTATTAACCAACAAGAACTGTAATTTAACTTAAATAATTCAAGTAAGTCTGTTGGTATAATTTACAATTTATTTTGTACAAGCTTTCTTTTCTTTGTGAAATTTTCACTGAACTCAAAAATTGATTGAGATGTAAAATTAATAAAAATCACTTGTCAAATATTCACAACTATCTAAAGTCTGTAAATTTCTAAGGACAGTTCTCCTTTCCTGGCTGAACTTAATCTGGTTGTAGACTGTCTTTAGTTAGGATCAATAAGAATTCTTCACAGTTAATATGAAATAGTCAATCACTGATTTATGAATTTGCCTATCTAGATGCACTGACTTTTCATCATACTGTCTTATTTGAATTATTGTGGTACAGCTGGTTATACACTGGTCAGTAGCCTTGTAAGGCCACTTATCTTCACTTCTCGTCTTGGATTCTTTCACAATACTGCTGTGGAAAGAAACTGTCAGATGTGATTCTTCCAGGCATTAGGTAACTATGTTGTTGTCCCTCTAGAGTTATAGTGCTCTTGCACCACTATAACACGTCTCACTAGCTTTGCCCTCAAACAAATGTAATTATCTGATTAACCGTCCAACGTATTAATGCCATTTTTTGCACACGATGTTATATTGGGTTAGACCCAACAAATATATACTTTATATCTGTGCATCGTGTCTAGTTCCCATAAACGGATGAAATCCTTTGATCTTTGTCGGCATACTAATTATTGTCTATCGAGAAAAGAAATTTTACCACTTCAGTCACAGATTCTGTGAATTGATTAGGCATAGGCGTGTCTACTATTACAATAATGTGGCCATCACGTTTGCATATGAATACCTGTTGAAGATGATTTCTTAAAAGATCTGCATGCGAGATACTCGTGACATTGTTTGTCATTGACATTTAGTGCGCTACCAAACTGGACCTTCATTGATCTAATTATTTCAATAGGTATCACCATTTTGCGGTTCATAAATATCATAATGGAACGTTGCTCCTCTACTGTGCTTGTAAATAACGGTAAGGTCATCTTTAAAGAAATTAAACTTCATTCGAATCATAATCAGATGTCTCTGAGAAATTGATAATCAATCTCGGCTGAATGATGGACAAACCATCATTCGTCCAATATTCCTCTTCCTCTTGTAACACATGGTTCTCACATTTCTTCCAATAATCCCTGGCTATATTGGAGATGGCGGCTTTTGTAAGTATTTCAACATCTTTTAATTTGAACGTTCTATTTTCTGTTGCTACCTGTTCCTTAATTTTAGCCCAGACTAATTCTATTGGGTTTAAGTGAGAATGGTAAGGAGGTAATCTTAAACATATGTGACCATGTTCATGGATTGCCTTGTCTATGTGAAATATCGTTGTATGCTGTGTCTTTTTTACAATTCCAAGTAATTCAAGCTTCAGGGACATTTCGTTGAATGGAATGTTGTTTTTGGTCAGCCAAACCTTTATTACATCTTTAGTACTTGATGAATTAGGAACTTTATCTTCTGGTGCCACAACGTTGTAATATGAAGCATTGTCCATTATCAAACACGACGGTCTATCCAATGAAGGAAGTACATGATTCACAATCCAATCTTGAAATATCTTGCCATTCATCTCTGTATGATAATCCCTATTATCTGTGGATTTGGAAACAAATATGAGTTCAGTATTATTTAGAAGCCCATGATGGCTGCTTCCTGCATGTGCAATTATTAGGCGCTGTCCTTTGCTGCTGGGTACTAGTCTCTTAGTTGTCCCATCAGATGATTGCCATTCTCGTTCATTACTGTGGTGCGCATTGATCCAAGTTTCATCTAAATACACAAAATCATAACTATCTCTTCTCATTTCTGTGACCTCGCGTAAATATTTGCTTCTCATTGCAACTATATGAGGCTTCTCACAAATAAGGTTTCTACCACCAACATATTTTCTAAAAGTGAATCCCAAATTCCTAATAGTTCTCCATAGCATAGATTTGGAAACATCAATGTCATTATTGTTTCTTAACCAAATTTTCAATTTCCTTAAAGTCACTGCCTCATTATTGTGAAGCATAATGCAAATTTCTCTGCGGATCAATTCTCTGTCAAAATTATCCACCAATCTTGGCCTAATTTTCGTGTGTAAAACACTGGAATTAGAAATTTCAGATGTCGCTATCTAGCGGTGCAATGATCGTTTGCTTATCCCCAAGGCATGAATAGTCCTCTTTTGTGGGTTTGAAATAGAATGATATAGTTTTCCTCGAGTAGCTACATTGCAGAAATACTTTAAAATCTTATTTGTGATTTGCTGTAATGTCATAAAATGTACTCGCAGACTCATTTTTCCTACTTAACCACACAATACTTTTTGTAGACACACCTTTGATTGACAATGTGTGCGTAACGCCGGATATAAACTGTTTTATGTTCAAGAAGTGCAATTTCACGCATTTTCACGCTAAAATCATGCCAATTGTTTGATAAACCAATCATGTGCAAATGAGGTCGTATAATTTACTGTAGACATTTCAATATGTGTGTGTGTGATGTGTGTTGGCAAGTAGGATTTTGATATTATATCGCAAAGAAACGAAAATTGAAACCAATGGCCGCATTTTAATGAAAAATTTAATTCCTAGGGTCTATACCATTTCAAATTCACACACAAAATTTCACTTACATGTGTTATATATCCGTTGAGATATAGCATTTTGAAGTTGGGCAAAGCTAGTGAAACGTGCTATAGCTCCTTCAGTTGAGTCTGGCTCCTTAAAGGTACACGTTGGTTACAGGATGTAACCTGAAATATAATTGGTTAACCACTGTATTGTCTATCTCTATCTCTCTACCACAGATGTAGGTGATAAGAGACAGTTTCAGACAATGTGCAGATAGACGCACAGGGCATAATAAATCAGCAATAACACAATTTATTTTACTGTGAATACAATCTTTCTCCAATTCCTTGGTTACAGCTATCTGTCCATGATTCGCTTCCCTAAATTAATCAGGCCTTGTGGAAATCACTAAGTAAGACGATATTTACTTCAATACATCAAGTACAATCATTCTTTCCTTCGTTCCTTGTGTTTAGTCCATTCCTTCAAGAAATAATTTTTTTAATGCGTTTCAAAAACTATCAACACACTTTCCGCTTCCATTCTCAATTTATTTGAATATACACAGGCTTGGATTTCTTCCAATAATTTCACAGTGGTTTAAAACACAGTTATACACTTCCTAAGGCTCAATTTGATTATTTAATTAGAAATATATAAATTTATACATTCTTTCTTACCCTCAAGTACATACAGTCGAGCTGTTAATGGCTATTTAGTCTGCTCTCAGATGCAGAAGGCAACGAATCTCATTGACAGAACTGGCGCGCTCGCTGTAGTTTGAATTTTTGTGGCAAGCATTTGACTGTGGGCACGTCCTTATATGGGTCATGGCCGAGCGGTTCGAAGAACAATAAGACTGAAGTATGTTCGCGTCCTCAAATGCAGACATAATTTTGTCAAGTTGTGCATTTATGGAAAATTAGAAATATTCATATCTTCTTTATTCCTGGACCGATTTAATTCATCTTAGGCTTAAAGTACGCCCTGGCTTATTCTTTATCTATCTAGATAATTGTCTTGTCCTTTACATCGTCCATATTTTCATAGGCGCAGCCTAAACAGCAAAATTTTCGACTTGCCTGATGTCTCGATGCATTCCACTCATAATTTCTCCGTTAGTATAACACTTTCCGTCGAAATCTTTGCACATTCTTATAAAGGAACAGTCCCATTATCGAATTACTGACCTCTTCCATGCGTTACTTCGCTCATAATCCTATAGTTTATTTCCAAACCCAACTCGGTAACACAGATTTGGAGTCCGGCCATGTTAGATGCCTAATAATTTTGTAAACATACGTGAATAAGGACGCCGTTTCATTGGTCCGTCTAGCATACACTTTTATTAGTATGGTGTTCCGTTTTGGTATGAATGGCGAGTTATAATCCAGACTTTACGACACCTCTTCTCATCTCTAGTCAGTGATCATGTTTGACAATGATAGTAAAGAGTTGGTAAGAATATACTGTTTATCAGTTGTTTAGTTTCCATGGTGATATTTGGATGTTTGAATATTGGTAATCGCAAGTCACAGCGCTGGCTTTTTGACATCTTGTTTCATTTTCTCTGTTGAGGCTTTCTTTTTCTGTGAAAATGCCGCTTAAGTGTTTGAACTGTGGAACCTGTTTAAGCTTGATGCTGTTGACATGAATTTTCTGACCTGGTGATATGCTAATGTTCAAAGTTCAGTTATAAATTCGAGTTACAATTCTACAGCTCAGAAAACAGGAGACGGAGAATCATTTTCCAGAAAGCCAAACTCAGAGTACAAGATATTTAAAAAAACAAAACTGTTTCTGGCATTGATAAAGTGCAGCAACACAGAAGAAAAAAATTTCAAACCCTTTATAAATGGAGCAGGTGTGAAGTAGTGGGTCTGTTCCCGTCTTAAACAAAGGAATTGTAATCTGTCTGAGTTGTCGCAGAAATGCTGGCAAGAGTTTTAGAACATTTCACGAGCGCGTGCAAAGGGGACACGTGCCAGTTAAGCCTATTGTTGTCGGCGGCTTCCAGTCGATGTGGCTTTTCATGTCTTTACTTGTAATGCTTCGTTCCAACAGTGGACCAGTCAACTCTGCAATGCTTTAATTCGCACTAAATTATGATATCTGGTTTCTTGATTCGTTGGTCTGAAATAGTTGATGCTTTGTTCTCTTTGAATTAACAGCTGTGTTTGGACCATCCTTTCAGGAGAGGCTTTAGCAGACCTGCGTCAAAGTCTTTGAAAATAACCGTGCTTTATGTTGACTCGAAGAAACAAGATACGGGGAGGGGGGTATGAAGAGAATTTCAAGTTTTATTTTTTGTTGATGTTGATGACACCCATCAAGGTTATTTATTTATATGAAACTCTCCTCCTTCTGTTCATAATATATTATATACAGCTGTACAACAAAGTTATCTTCAAAGGTTCTCAAATAATTAGTATCAACGTTAACTTCTCTTCAAAGGTTCTCAAATAGTCAGCATCAAACATTCTTCCGGGTTATCTGGTTGGTATGTTAGACCTGCCTATCGCAGGAGACATACATTTAGATCCCAGTCCATAGTTACTATATCTGACACGTACCTTTAGTTCTTGTGCACAGTGAGTGATTTAAGACATGACTGTCTAAACTTCCTATAACAAAATAAACATCTTGAGAATCTCTTCAAAATAATCTGTTATAAACGATACTGTTCCTTTCTATGTGAATTTAAATACCACAAAGTCTCAACATCTTCTCGTCATATAACTCATCTGCAATCCTCATCACTCATTAAGTAATTTGTATCCGCACATCATAATTCTGCCATCCACATCGCAAAAAAAAGTACTATCTGCATCCGCAGAGTGAAAACGTACTCTATGTGATCGACGAGTATATCTCCATAATCCATTTCACATTCCATCTCTTGCATCATCTCTTCAAATAATAATAGATCTGCATCCGCAGAGTGACACTATTTCATTTCTTCATAATCCACATCTTAAGAACCACTGTCCTCATTTTCTTTATAAATAGAAATACGCTGTTGCTAATGTTTCTTTTTATATCTGAAAATGGGAGCCGCGCTAGCGTAGTGGTTACAACACCGCTCTGGCGACCGGGTGATACAGGATCAAACCCGGGCGACGGCATTTGAGGATTTTTCGTCGACCGGGATTTGGACTGGATTAACTCGAGACCTGGCGAGGACATTTGAAGGAGTGTCGTCGACCAGGGACTGGCGGCTCCTGAGCCGACCCAGCTGCAATGGGTACCTCCGAAATCGGCGAGTATTTGCCTGAATGGCGAGGGACACCTGTCTCTGTACAAGAAATAAAGGGATACTCACGTAAAATCAATGTCAGGTTAGACATAAAATAATAACCTGAGATTTCGCCTCGAGTATTAGCGGGCGAACGCAAAAAAAAAAAAAAAAAAAAAAAAAAAAAAATCTGAAAATATTTCTACGAAAACTTTCTCTCTTAAACAAGTCACTAAACGTTAAATTTCTATTCTACAAAAATCACGCCACTGCTAACGCAGTGTGAGACCTTCTCGCGGCTACATCTTCGCTCTGAATGCTTTGAAAAGTCTCCTCTCAAGATATTCTTTCTAGTTCCTAAAAATGCCGTTCAATGTGTTTCGTCTTGGTCATTCACCCGTACCTTTGTCCTCCAAAAATACCAACCAAAAATGATTCATTAATTGGGTTCTACCTTGACTCAGTGTTCAGGTTAATTTCCTCTCCTGTTGTTACTTTCAGGAAACTAAATGTGTTTTCCTATTAAGACCATGCTTTCTACTGTTCTTAAGCTTCGATTCATACCTATACATGGGGAAAATATGGCGGGTGCTTAACAGTACTAATACCTGAACGTGAAAAAGAAGGGTTTAATTAGTAGACAAAACAATAAAAATGTTCATACTGTGATAGGGTGGGCGAGATAATGATGATGATGATGATTATATTGTGATGTGTGATCACTCTCTTGCTACACTCGCACCGACCCGAACAACAATAAAACTCTTGATTCTAGAGGCAGGGGCTATATTTATTTTTACAGCCCATTCAGTGACAAAGCAAACATTAAACAAATAAACTAGCGAACATAACACCAAACCAAACAAACAAAACACCCAACAGTGCCCGATGCTAATAGCTCACGTGCTCTGGTCCATCTGCTACCTTCACTGGTCGCCTCGCCTCGTTTGTTCTCTCGGCTGGGCTAATACTAGGAAAGGTCGCTGCTGGCTACCGCACGCTTTTTATAGACTGCTAAGCCTAAACACTCACTTACTCCGCGCGCGCCGTAATCGCGCTACTTAAATAACACTCGCGATTATCGCTTAGGAATAGCGAAAACACAAATAAAACCTACAGCTATTTAATATAACACAATTCTACACCACAACTTAATTTAAATGCATTATTATGGCATTTTCATCAATCTTGAATAATTTACATCCAAGCATGCTTCGCGCACATCGAAAATATGGGCGAATCTGCCTCTGCCTAGACAGACAGCGAGAGCTGGGTGGAAAATATTGAAAATAAATAATAGAACCTAAAAGATCGTAGTGTCATCACGCGATGATAAACACTAAATGGCGGCCGCTTCCGGTTATATGGAGAAAATGCTACTGGAAGAACTAAACGAGAGGGGGGGGGGGGGGGAAACATCTTGAGGGAGGGGTAAAGATGAAACAGAAAATTAAAAAATAGATTAATAAATTAAATGAAAATATAAAAATAAAATACTGCCGGAGCGGAGTGAAGTGTTAGAGACTACACTACACTCAGTCCATATTTTTATAAAGTGGTGTGACCAGTTCTCTTTTTTCCGTTACATTTGGTTTCCCAAAATCAAGAGTAGAATCTGGTACCCATTTACAACCGGGGTAGACTGGAGCGTGAATATGTCAGGTTTATATCCCAGAACCGGGTAATTTTGCCACGAGACGCCGCCGCTCTATCCGTTCAGCCAATCCGACGCTAAAATAAGAATCTACCGAGCACAACCTACCACTGAATGTATGGACAAGCTATTACTTTCTTTGTCCTATGCCTTCCGGTCATGGTATTGCCATGTCTTTTTTATTATGCCTTTCATACCTGCCTCTAGTTCCCTTCTCCATGTGTGTTTTTTTCTGGCCTTCCTCTTCCTCTGTTACGCTGGGAATTCAAAAGTAAAGACTGCCTTGTCATGCTATGAACAGGTTTTCTCCAGTGCGTGTCCTATGCCAACGCCTGCATTTTCTTCTCACTTGTTATTGCACCAGCACTTACCTGGTTCCTGTCAGCAGAATACCATCTACTTATTGTTGTTGGGTTGTATGTTTTTTTTTAAAATTTATTATCGTAAACTTGGCTATCTAAGGATTTACTCATCAGGGCTAAGACTGGAGTGTAAATGGCATGACAGATAATGACAAGAGTAAAACATGAGGATTGTAAATTGTCGTGACAGATAATGACAGTAGTCAATCCTGAGGATTGTAAAAAGTCATGACAATGACAATAGTAAACCTAAGGATTGTAAATTGTCATGACAGACAATGACAATAGTAAAGCTTGAGGATTGTAAATATACTGAAGCACATTAAAAACGCACCACCTGTATAATCCAAGAACAGAGTGTGAAATGTAAATATAAGTGTGTACAAGTTTACATATTTGGAATCTTTATTCATTTTCCTATGAATCCATGCTGGTCATTAATTTGTACATTTGATTGTTATGAAATTCATTGCATTCTGTGCAGGCAAGGGAGAAAACCAAAAATACAAAAAAATGCACGTGCGTTATCCTGCTGGAGAAGCTGCAAGTCTGGATAAATTGTGAACGCAGGAGCAACCAGTGCATCCAGAACCTCATCTCGATATGTCACAGCATTAACATTTCCACGGAAGACGTGAAGAGGCAAGCGATGGTGAAAACTGAATCCTCCCCAAATGTGAATACTGCCACCTCGAAATCGGTTGACACAGCAATCTGCAAAGCGCTCTTCACACCGTCGCTAAATCCGCATACGTCCATCTGCAAAGGATATGTTGAATCTGTTCTCGTCTGTGAATAGGACAGCATTCCACTGCAGTCTAGTCCATCTGATATGTTGCTCTGCCCATTGCAGGCGCTGCTGACGATGTCTGTGAGTCAAGTTTGGCCCAACATAAGGTCGTCTTGCAGTAAGGCCTATATCTCTGAGTCGTCGTATGACTGTCATTCGAGAGACTTGCCCATGTCTACCCACTATTGCTCTTGCTGTTTGACTTGCCGGGAGAGTCAATTCCTTAGGTGACTCAGCACAATATGACGATCTTGCGCAGGGGTAGTAACTCGTGGTTGGCCACTCCGAAGTCTATCCCGGGCACTGCCAGTGGTTCCGTAACGTTCATTGAGACGTACAATAGTGCTGTGGTGGCAATTCATCCTTCTGGCAATGGCCCGCGAGCTCATTCCGATCTCCAACATACCAATGGCTCGTTGGCGGTCGTTTTCAGATAGTCGTGGCATTTCAAGCACATGTACTGGGTGTTTTGTCTCAACGGCCTTTTTATACCGAGTATACTGCCACAACGCGTACACATTTTCAGGGTCATAGCTGTTGAGAATCGTGTTGCACGTGTAACTTTCATCGTTTTCATGTAGTCTGTACACACACCCATGGGTTGAATCTTGCACTTTCCATTCCAGCAGCCATTCGCTCTCTATCTCATGGCAAACACGGGGAAAATCCATTCCCACACTTTTTTTTGCCAGCTTCTCGGCATCGGTATATATAATAGTGGTGCGTTTTTAATGTGCTTCAGTATAGTTATGACAGATAGTGACAATAGTAAAACCTGATGATTGTAAATCTCCATGGCAGATAATGACAATAGTAAAATCTGAGGATTGTAAATCTTTATGGCAGATAATGACAATAATAAACTTGAGGATTGTAAATCTTCATGACAGATAATGACAACAAAAAGCCTGAGGATTGTAAATCTTCATGACAGATAATGACAATAGTAAAACCCGATGGGTGTTAATCGTCATGTTATATAATGACAACAATAAACCTGAGGATTGTAAATTGTCATGACCGCAGATGACAATAACGAAACATGAGGCTTGCAAATAGTACGAACATAATTTGAAATGAAGAACGAATCAACCTCTTGACCTGGCCGTAGTTTCTCTATTTCTGTTTTTTAAATGGTTCTTAAATGTTGAGTCTCACTTCTGTTAGTACTTGTGGGTCTTCTAAAGATGACCTTTCTAATTGTATAGATCCTCTTACATTGGTACCAGATGGTGGAGTCAGTGGCAGTGATTAAATATAAATTGTTTCCATCTTTATTCTCAGTTAATTCTGAGTCACCTGCTGTTTCAGGTGGGAGTTCACGTGATCAGAAATGAGTGAGATCGGATACTTGACACCTGACTTTGTTGACCTATATTTTAGTAATATGATACTATGTTTCATCTTGGTCCAGCTGAATTCCATTTACAGAGATCAAAATGTGACACACTTAGTTCGTTAAGACGTCTTCGTGAGTGTCATCTTCGTCATCCGCATTTCCTTTGTCGTTGTCTATAGATCTTCTTCTTCTTCCGTCCTTAGCCACCGACCGTCAAAGCAGTCAGTGGCCATTATGCCTAGTGGCATCTTAGGGCAACAGCAGATAGGTTTTCTTTGTCATTGTTTCCCATCACGCCTAGTGTCGTCTTTAGGGCAACGGCAAATCAGCCCATTTGCTGTTGTTTCCGTAATCGAAGTGACTGGCAAACGGGTGATCAGTGTCTATAGATCAGCGGTAGGTAATCTAGCAGGTGTGGGGATCTACTTTAGAAACACCCAGATCCCCAATGATCCACTCTGATAAAATCATGTTGAAGTAACAAGAAGAGACATGGTCCGCAACCAAACGATATGTCATGACCTCAAAACCCAACCTCTGCAGACCCGAGTAGAACAGTTTCGATTACGAAAGTTTGGTCATGGATAGGATGCAGTTACGTGGAAGACTATTTTCAATTATAAAATGAACAGTTTGGAACGTCTGACCGTTACCTTTCTTAACAGACGTAATAGCTACCTGGTAGCTATACTCCTGAGATATCCCGCTTTACATGTCGGCGGGAGAGGGCTGTTCTGAACTTTCCCTAGCTTTAAAATTCTGCTCTCCCTCTCCGCCACCTAAAGATCTACCATATCACCCCCTACATCTACAAATACCTCGAGATCATCCGGTCGCCGACCCCGGCTATAAAGCTTGCAGGAAGCCAGTACTGAAACATTCATACGCTGTAGCGGTGGTTCTTTAGCAATTTGTTTGACATGAAGAAGCTGTCATGCCCATGGAAAACTTCATTGTAGTCCCTACCTAGGACAAACCTGGAGTAGCTGTGCTACTTTTCCATCTTTGTCTGCCCCCAGAGACTCCCTGGTAACTAACTACACAAGGCATCGTTGATAATAATCAAATAATCTTTAAATTGTTATTCTCTTGTAAGAAAGTCTCTCATTTTGTTGAAAAAATTCTGCGAACCTAAAATGATTTATAATAGTAACAGTTATTTTTGTTTTAAAGAATGAGAACCGCAACCCGCGATAAATTCCTGGTAAATAACCTGAGTCCTGGGAAAAGTAAATAAATATAGGTAAATAACAGGCACTTGTTAGACATAAGAAGGGCACCAGACAACAGAATAAACATGTGATAGTGCCTTTTTTGTCATTCTCTTCTTTGTGCCACGGCCTAACGTTTTAACCGCCATTGTTAGTCAGGATCTAAGAATAGGACATTAGTCATGGCCGCTGACGGAACACAAGCCAATCCGTGGAGAGGTACACTAAGACTGCCCGGATGTTAACCGCAAAAGGCTTAGCCTTTGTTCATTCTTCTATGTCATTTTCCAATGAAAGACGTCAAGAGAGAAGAAGTCGCCGAACCAGAGTTGAAATCTGAAGTTGCCTTGGATACAACGTCGACGAACACTGTCTGGGTGTTCGGTGGAATTACATTGTTGTTCCACATTAGTGCTTTATGTTGCCTGATTCACAAAGTCTGCGGCTGAAAGGGTTCTAAGCAACCAATTACAACCTCTGTCAAACGATCCTGAATTAAATGTTTCTTAGTGCACGAGTCTTGGGTGCGATGTAGCCACATCGATACAAGTTCGCCTCAACCACCCTAGCCCCTGTCACACACACATAAGTTATAGGCTTACCGGGAATAAGGGAGCCGCGGTAGCATAGTGGTTAGTGCACTGGCTTCCTAGCTCAGTGGTCTGTGGTTCGATCGCCAGATGAGGTGGGATTTTTTAAGGCCGCAAACGGCTCCTGGGTCGACCCAGCCCCAATTGGGTACCAGAGCAACTCTGCGAAGGTTAAGGCGACCGACGTGATGTTGACCACGTCACCCCTAGTGTGCCGATGGTCAAGAAAATATGGGCCTAACACCATATTCCCAATATGCCTCAATGGGCGTGAAGGGATCCCTTTACCGGGAATCGAATCGAGGATCATCCAAACTGCGCCATCGCCTTGTTGTGAAAGTAAAATTTCACGATTTACTTTTACAGCGCCGTTTAAGATGGTCCACGGTTCGATTTGCACTGCTAGCACATTCACATCAGCGCGTCCGAGAAAAAACGGATAGACTTAGTGAGTATGGCCAGCGGGTGGGCTTGGGCGTCAACCTAGGGAGGACAGAGGTCGTGACGCTCGGTGTGAGCAGCCCTGAGCCCATGTCAGTAAGGAGTCAGCAACTGGAACAGACAGATGCCTTCACATGCTAGCTGATTCCGTACGTAAGATCTTTTAAAAGACGCAATGGCCGACCGCTGGGACCGCAAGATCTTTTAAAAGACGCTGATTTATTTCGTTGTTTCTTTCTATTCCGATATTTTATACTGCCCGGAATTTATCTCGAACGGAAGTAAACACAAAACTGGGCAAATTTCAACAAGCTTCAACGTCTTTTATTTGCGTTTGAAGGGATTTTTTCACATTTATCTTCATCTTTAATCGTGTTTTGTCGTATCGCCATAATGGCCGAAAAACACACAGGATATGTTACTAATATGTGAACAGTGAACAAACTGTGTGATCAACCATAACTTTCTTACTTTTTCTGTGTTTCTAAATGGATTACCTGCACAAAGAGAGCAGTGAAACTGTATTGTGATAACAATTTATGTTACAAGCCTTACGTAAGGCGAAAATTTTTGTTAAAAATTTCAAGTTATCTTTTTTCCATGTACATGTTATCTGTTGTAACATAAACATAACATAAAATTAGCTAGAAAGGCATATGGATTTATATTGTTCATCCAATGTACTTTAATTTGATATATAATATGTTATACTTAACTCATGATTAGACACACATTGTCAGTAAACGTAAATTATGTATGTGTAAATTTTTGGGGCTTAAAAATAATTCCGTCCAGAGCTGAAAATAATTACGTACGGAAAGAGCTAGGATGCATGGTGGCACCAGACGGCGGAGCAAGCAAAGACATCAGCGGCAGAGTGAACAAAGCGAGAACAGCCTTTTTTAGTCTAAACAACATCTGGAAGTCCTCTCAGTACAGCACAAGCACAAAATTAGGATTATATCAGAGCTGTGTGCTTTCTGTGCTTCTCTATGGCGCGGAGAGCTGGAGAGTTACAGAGAAGGAAATGTCGAAATTGTCCTCTTTTCACACAACATGCCTAAGAAAAATTCTCCGAATCTTTTGGCCGAATATCATCACCAACCAAGATCTGCTTACTCGGAGCAAGCAAGAGGACATGCACACCATCATAGCTGTCAGACGCTGGAGCTGGGTTGGCCATGTCCTCAGAAGAGACCCCGATGCCATCACAAGAACAGCTATGCTATGGACCCCTGAAGGAAAACGAAAGAGAGGCCGACCAAAAACAACTTGGCGGAGGACTGTGGAGGCTGAGATGCAAAGAATGAACCAGAGTTGGGGCACTGTACGAAGGATGGCCGCCGACCGAGCAAAGTGGAATCAATTTGTTATTGCCCTACAAGACGCCACTAGGCGTGATGGCCACTGACTGCTTTGACGGTCGGCGGCTAAGGATCAAAGAAGAAGACGGTTCGATTCTCGGTAACCATATTTCTTGTCTGGTGTCCTCCTTTATGTCAAACGAGTGCCTGTTAATTACCTGTTATTTATTTATTCATAAGTTCCTGGATACAGTACAGATTAATGCTCGTTATTTGTACGTTGCTTCATAGACATTTTAATCATTAAAGGACGAAAGACCAGTATTTAGTGCCCATTTTCCCAGACGCCCGCGGAAGGGAAGCCAGTTTTAGGGGCCAGTATATTTGAACTAATTTTATTAGTGTTTTGTTTCTTCTCAATTTTGTATTGTCTTAATCCTGTTTCAGTTTCCTTTACAGCTATATATAACACTATCCATAGTGCTGAGATCTTCCTTGTTTGATCTAAGGTAGGAGATTGGACCACTAATGTCGTTTTCCGTGTGCAATGAAAATGGAAAACCAAATTAAAACAAACAAACAAAAAAAAACCCCCAAAAACAACAACTTGAAAAGACAACTTGAACACTATTTGGTAATTAAAACGCCACAGAAGACTACTTCCGTCAAACATGCTAAAATCACTACGTCTTTAAGAGTTAAAAATTGTGCAGGCTTATATTAATGTAATTTATGGGAATCCCCCGCTTAACGCTATTAATTCGTTCTTGAAAGTTCGTGCGCTAACCGAAAAAGCGCTAAACGAAAATTGATTTCCAGTAAGAATTAATAGAAATCAAATTAATTCGTGGGCTTCCGGTTCCTGTTCAATATGTCGGACATTGTTTTTTTTTTTACGTTAGTGATTCTCTACACGTTTTTTTAGAATCCAGTCAGACAGTGAGACAGTCAAAGGCTAAGGTAGGCAACCCGACATAAATGCCCGTTGAAATCGGATGTACTGGGCCACAGGCCTAACGAAACAGTACAACGTACGCCGCTCTATGATGACATCATTACACCGAAAGCAAATTGTCAATAACTCCGTAGCGTTCCGCTGGGCTACACAGAGGCAAAAGGCTAGAATTGCTGACAAAGCTCACAAAACACTCAGCATTCTGCAGTGGAATGCGGAAGGAGTTCGCAACTAAAAAGTTCCTTTAACAAACCGTCTATACGCAGAAGATATAGATGTTGCATGCATTCAAGAGACTCACCTCAACAACAACCACAGATTTTCAGTTAGAGGATACCAGGCCTTCCGACTCGACCGAGAAGGACACAAAGGAGGTGTTCTGATACTCACGCGAAATTCTCTACCAAGCAGCGAAGTATCCGTGAACCTCAGAAATCAGTCTGAAATAATTGGGGTGGACATAACAATCAATGAAACGTGCATCCGTATTTACAATCTTTATGACCCACCAAACAAGAATCTGTCACTTTCCTGCATGGAAATAAAGGACTCAAATTGCGTAGTGGTAGGAGATTTCAATAGCCATTCTGAAAGATGGGGATACCCAGATACAGACAACAGAGGAGACGAAGTGGAGGACTGGGAAATAGATACAAATCTTCACCTAATCAACAGTCCCGATGACAACCCCAGTTTTTACTCCAGAAGATGGCACACTACTTCCACTCCAGATCTAGCCTTTTCTGCAGGAGATATCAGACATAAAATAGACAGACATGTTCTTGATCAGCTAGCAGGTAGTGACCATAAACCAATAAAGCTGGTCATAAATATGGAATTTGTTCTGCAGGAAGAAAAACTACTTCCTCGATGGAACTACAAGCGAGCTGACTGGGACAAGTTTTCAATGTTGTCAAACAGGTTTTGTGAAACCATTAACACACGGCACGGCAATATGAAAACGATGGTCGAAAGCCTAAACAGAGCCATACTACAAGTAGCCACTGATTTCATTCCCAGAGGGGCAAGACAAAATTACAAACCTTACTGGACTGAAGAACTTCAAAGGCTTGAAGATAAAGTAACAGAGGTCAGAAACACAGCAGAAAAAGAACAAACAACTGTAGCAAACATATTACTCAAAGCCACCACTGCAAAATACCGAAAAACATTAAATAAAACAACAAGATACTGCTGGAAAGAAAAAACAGAAAATCTAAACTTAGATAAAGACGGAAATAAGTTATGGAAACTGGTTAGAGCCTTGAACAACGAAGGATGTCATTACAAACAAATCGCACTGAAACACGGCGACAATATGCTGATAGGCAAAAAAACTGCAAATGCATTTATAGAATACTTTGCTAGCGCAAATCATATTGGTGTCCACGCTGACAGGAAGAAAATCGTCACAGATGAACAGTTGATTCATGACAACACACAGATTGCACCTGAAGAGCATATGATGACAAATTTGACAATGGCAGAAATGGAAGAGGCAATAAAGTCACTAAAGAAAAAGAAGTCACCTGGAAAAGATGGAATAACCAATGAAATGTTAATAGGTCTCGGCACAAGGGCAAAAAAGAAGCTTCTGGCAGTACTTAACTACAGTTGGAAAAGAGGAATTGTCCCGCAGGCATGGAAAGAAGCTATACTGATACCTATACCAAAGAAAGACAAGAACCCGAAAGAACCAAATGGTTACAGACCGATCAGCCTACTAAGCTGTGTAGGAAAACTGATGGAGCGCATGATAAATACCAGACTGATGTGGCACCTGGAAAGCAAACACCTATTAAACCATCAACAAGCAGGATTCAGACAACACAGATCAACTGAGGATCAAATCACATATATAGCTCAGGAAATCGAAGATGCCTTCCACGAAAAAAAAAAAAAAAACACACGCTAGTGGTTTGGGTAGATTTTGAAAAAGCTTTCGATACAGTATGGAAAGAGGGATTGAAAGTCAAACTGCAGAGAAGTGGTGTATGTGGGCGAATGTACAAATGGATTGGTCACTACCTGGAAAATAGAACCGCCAGAGTACAGCTGCAAGGACAGACTAGTAAAAAGTTTATATTAGAGCAGGGTGTCCCACAAGGGGGAGTCCTGTCACCTACACTGTTCCTTGCATACATAAATGACATAACTGACAATATTCAACAAATAGCACACAATGCTTCCTTTGCAGATGACTTAGCGTTGTGGATCTCTGAAGAACGTATCACTACTGCAAACATTCTGACGCAGCAAGCACTAACATCACTGGAAGAGTGGGCCAAAACATAGCTCATGAAGATTAATGAAGAGAAAACAACGTACACTGTATTTTCCCTCTCAACTAGACCTCAGAGCTTCAAACTAGTACTAAACGGAGTAAATCTTCATTTAAATGAAAATCCGAACTACCTAGGCATTATTTTTGATCGCCGTCTGACTTGGAAAAAACAGGTTGACAGAAATCGAATGAGAGCAAGACAAAGAATGGCAATTATGAAAAAAACTTGCTGGAACAACTTGGGGTGCAGATGAGAAAGTGCTTAAGACGTTGTACACAGGGCGAGTGAGGCCAGTTCTTGAATATGGCATGGCAGCATGGGCAACAGCAGCTAAGATAAACTTCGATAAAATTAGCAGAATCCATAATCAAGCAATGAGAATTATAACGGGAGGAATGAAGTCAACACCTATAAAAGAACTCGAAAAGATTACATGCCTCCAGCCAATGACAGATAGAAGAGACTGCAGGGCTCAGCAACAGGCCGAAAAATTCAAAAGACTAACAGACCACCCAATGTGCCATAGAATAAATGCTCTTAGAAGGCAAAGACTCAAACGAAGTAATTTTGTAGAATCAACCAAACCACAAATGAGAGCAGTATCCATAGATGAAATATCCACTGTTAAACCCATCTACACTGCACACAAGCTTCCAGTTTGGAAACAAAATCGTTTCCCTAAAATGATAGAAAACATTCCTGGAATTGAAAGTAAAAAGAGCCAAACTGCAACAGATAGAAAATCCATAGCGACAAAATACATAGAGAAACATTATCCACGCAACACCTGGACCCATGCATACACAAATGGATCAGCAACAAATGCAACAGAAAATGGAGGTGGGGGTGTCTTTCTGACCTTAAGCACTGGTGCAGAAAAAAGGCTGTCAGTGGCGACAGGACGATTCTCCAGCAACTTCAGAGCAGAGGCAGAGGCCTTGAAAACTGCAGCAGAGGTTATATTGACAGAAGAAACGGCAGAGATACAAGTTGCTTTCTTTACTGATGCACAGTCAGTAATTGCAACGTTGAAAAGCCAAAATAATACAGACCTGGATGATCTCAGAGTAGTGCTCCACAAACTTTGTCAACGATTCAAAAGTGTTGTGATCCAATGGATCCCATCTCATTGTAACATCGCCGGCAATGAAGAGGCTGACAGAATGGCAAAAGAAAATTCACATCTACCTCAGCCTGATGCAAGCATAACTTTTGAGGAGGCAAAGAGTTTTATCAGAATCAGTTACAGAAACAAATGGAATGTAGAACATCCAGGGCACACACTGAATGATGCTTACTACCAGCTCCACAGAAGAGAACAAGTGGTAATCTTCAGACTCCGCACTGGCCACAACAGATTGAGATACCATCTATTCAACAAGCTAAAGATAGGAACTACCGATCAGTGTAACTGTGGCACTGATAAAATGACTGCTGAACATCTGCTTCAAAGTTGCCCCTTATATGTGGTACAGCGAAAGTGCATATGGCCGACGCCAGCTCCTTTCGTGGAAAAGCTTTACGGGGATTCAAATAGCCTCAAACTGACTACTGCTTTCTTTGAGAACATTCAAGTGGACGTCTGAGAGTGTACGAAGAAGAAGAAGAAGAAGAAGAAATTAATTCGTTACCGTGGTCCAGGAAACTGTTTTAAAATTATGTAAAAAGTGATTTAAAAAAATAAATAAATAGTTAAAATTAATAACTACATATAATTATCAGACATTGAATACAAACGAAATCATATGTATGTACTGTATTTACAACAACAATTAAATTATAGGACTTTAATCGCTGCTACTTCCGTCGTTTGTGGCTACAAGTATCACGTCTGCCATTATCGTCAGACGACTGGTTAGCAAATAGTTTTGTAGACGTTGAAAAATGTTTCTCACTCCGGTTGTAGAACTAATGCCTCCTTGCAAGCTTTGTTTTGCCACCATCTTTTTCTCTTCAAGAAGCGCCTTGTAGCATTTACAAATATGTTTTGTATTATCGATTACATAGAACTGCATTTCATTTTGGAGTCATGCTTCATTGTATCAGTACTTTCAGAATGCTTCATTGACATTTGTCATTGCAAGAGTGAAGCCTAGTAATGTAGCAAGTAAGTGTGCAGCTGCCTGACCGGAGTTTAACCGCAGCGTAATATCGAAGTTTTTCAAAGAATAACAGGAAAAATGACCTTGGACTAGTTATACATTAAAAGCAGCTTATGAAAAAATCATCAAGTAAGAATTACAGCGAAATATGGCTATACCGGAGGCTTTTTTCTGCTGGTATTTTATAGTAATTACCCCCCCAGGATTGTATGTAAATGTATGTATGTAAGTATGTAAATAAAATAGACAGCGTAACTAGTATCCATGTATGTATGTATAATGTATGTATAGTATATTATATTAATAATGTAGAATAACTTTATATATTTAATATTATTTTTGTATTTTTTAATAATATTATAATATAAAAATATAATTATATATATTATGTTGTATTATGTATGTATGTATGTATGTATGTAAAGTATGTATGTATGTATGTATTTTGTCCTGTATTATGTATGTAATATTATGTATTTGTATGTATGTATGTATGTATGTATGTATGTATGTATGTATGTATGTATGTATGTATGTATGTATGTATGTATGTATGTATGTATGTATGTATGTATGTATGTATGTATGTATGTATGTATGTATGTATGTATGTATGTATGTATGTATGTATGTATGTATGTATGTATGTATGTATGTATGTATGTATGTATGTATGTATGTATGTATGTATGTATGTATGTATGTATGTATGTATGTATTGATGTATTTTATGTATGTATGTATGTATGTATGTATGTATGTATGTATGTATGTATGTATGTATGTATGTATGTATGTATGTATGTATGTATGTATGTATGTATGTATGTATGTATGTATGTATGTATGTATGTATGTATGTATGTATGTATGTATGTATGTATGTATGTATGTATGTATGTATGTATGTATGTATGTATGTATGTATGTATGTATGTATGTATGTATGTATGTATGTATGTATGTATGTATGTATGTATGTATGTAACTATGTATGTATGTATGTATGTATGTATGTATGTATGTATGTATGTATGTATGTATGTATGTATGTATGTATGTATGTATGTATGTATGTATGTATGTATGTATGTATGTATGTATGTATGTATGTATGTATGTATGTATGTAATTGTATGTATGTATGTATGTATGTATGTATGTATGTATGTATGTATGTATGTATGTATGTATGTATGTATGTATGTATGTATGTATGTATGTATGTATGTATGTATGTATGTATGTATGTATGTATGTATGTATGTATGTATGTATGTATGTATGTACATACATACATTATTATGTATGTACATACATATTACCATTATTATACTATGTTAATGTATGTATACATACATGTATGTACCATGTATTACATATACCATTATGTATACATACCCCTATGTTGTATGTATGTATGTATACATTATTTATACATAGCATACATATGTACCATGTACATATGTATGTACCATACATACATGTTGTAATAAATTTTACATAATAGTATGTACATACCAACATATGGACACACAATGTATGTATGTACATATGGATGTACATACATATTTAATCATATGTACATTTACAATACATACATACATATCATACATACATGTATGTACAACTTATGTACATTTGTACAACATACATACATACACATTATGTATGTATACATACATTTTTTATATACAAATTATGTACATACATACAAACAATACAATACATACCCATACAAACAACATTTCATACCCCACCTTATACATACCATACCAACATAAACACATACAAATTTTACATACATAAAAAAAAATTATGTAACAACCAACTTTATTGTATAAATACATAATTATACATGTAAAAACATATTTATACATGTACAAAAAATACATACATAATATATTACATACATATTAATAATACATACATACATGTAATAAAGAATAATACAAACATATTATATGTTTTAAAATATACATACATTTTAATACAAATAAAACCAACAAAACAATTTATGATAATACATAAATACAAACCCCATACAACATACAATTAAATACCATACATACATTTTTATACAACATACATGACCCACAACATATACACCCCTACAAACAACACAAAAAATACAACAAACATAAAAAAATTTGTTACATAACAAAACAAAACATATAAACTGTAAATACAACATTATTAATTTACATTACATAAAAAAAAAAATACATACAATTGTTACATACATTAGTCCATACATACCAAAATAAACATACAAACATACATAATAATACAATATACCATACATTATGTATATACCATCCCCATATGAATACCCACATAATTCCATAACAAACAACAAACCCCCATAAAATGTTCAACAATACACCAAAAATAAAACCCAAAAACCAAATGTACAAAAAAAAAAACAAAAAACCCATAACCCTACATAACATACAAAAATAATTTTATAAAAACCCCCCAAAAAAAAATTTTCCCCCCCAACAAACCCAAAAAATTCATGGATAATATATAAATAAACCAAATTCAAAACCAACAAATAACATTACAAACAAACCCCCAAAAACCCCCCCAACCACAAAAAATAATTACAACAACCCCCCACAATACAAACTCCTACCATTTCCACCCCTACCACAAATTACATAAAAAATACCCCAAAAAAACAACCATACATAATATTAAACATAATACCTAACAACCAAAAAAAAAAATACAAAATTACAAAAATAAATACAAAAAACCCCACCCAAAAAAAACAAAAAAAAATCAAAAACACCCCCCATCCAAAAAAAAAAAAACAAAAAATAAAACACAAAAAATAAAAAAAAAACCCACCCCAAAAAACCCACAACCCCCCCAAACCAATAAACACATAAAAAAAAAACCCCCAAAAAATCAACCCAAAAAAACAAAAAAAAACCCCAAAAAAAATAAAAAAAAAAAACACCTCAAAAAAAAAAAAAAAAAACATTAAAACAAAAAAATAACATTCCCCCACACCCACCTTAAAAAAAACACACCAAAAAACTTTCAAAAAAAACAAAAACAAAAAAAAAAAATTTAACTAAAAAAAACCCATTATTCCACACAAAAAACCCAAAAAAAACAAAAAAAAACCCACCCCCAAAACCCCAAACCCCCCCCCCAAACCCCCCAAACCCAAAAAAAAAAAAAAAAAAAAAAAAACCAACCCAACAATTATTCCCAACCCCCAAACAAAATCCAACCCACCCCCCCCAAAAACCCACCCCCTACAAAAAACCCCCCCCCATACAACTAAACCCCAACAACTCACAACCAAAACAAAAAACTGACCCAACCCCCAAACCCCAAACCCCAAACCACCAAACCAACCCCCAAACAAAAACAATCCCCCACAACACAACCAAAAACATTTTGTTACCCCCCCCCCACCCAACCACCCACCCCAAAACCAACCCAAAAAAACACCCCCCCCAAACCCCCCCACCCCCCCCCAAAACCCCCCAATAACAACCCACCCAACCCAACCCCCCCCCACCCAAAAAAACAACCAACCCCAAACCCCCCCAACCCCCACACCCCCAAAAAACCCCCCAAAAAAAACACCCACACCCCCACACACCCCAACACCACAAAACAAAAAAAAAAACACACACCAAAAAAAAACCAAAACCCAAACAAACCCAAAAAACAAAACCCCACAAACAACCACCCCACCCCCCCAAAAAAAACCCCAACAACCAAAAAAACAAAACAAACACAACAAAAACCCCCAAACCACACAAACCACCACACACCCACACCCCCCCCACACCCACCCCAACAACACAACACAACCCCACAACCCCCACCATACCAACCAAAACACCCAAAACACCCACCCCCCCCAAGAACAAACCCCCCCCCACAAAACACCCCCCCAATAAAAATCCCCCAAAAAACACAAACCATAAACAAACCCCAAACCCCAACATCCCCAAACCCAAAACCAAAAAACCCCACCAACCCCCCCCACCCCTAAACCACTCCACAAAAAATACAAAAACCCAAAAACCAAACTAACAATAAAACATAAACACCCCAAAACCACCCCCATCCCCACCCCGTTGATCCCCCCCATTTTCACCATACCCTCCAACATCCGTTCTCCCCAAATCTATCCAATACACCCAACAAAAAATCACCAAAAAAACCCTTAAAGTAAAAAAATTATCCACCCCTCCCCGCCTATATCCTAATCCCCACCCTAACAGAACCCCTTTTTTTCAATCCCCCAATTCACCCCCATCAATCAAACCCGGAGATGACCCCATGGGCCGACTGGTTGAATAAAAAATTCTTAGTACCCTAAAAAAAGAAAAACCAATAACCCCCACCTTACACCATCCAAATCCCCCTGGGTGACCCAAAAAAAAAGCTCCTAACACCAAATTTCCACCCAAACCCACTGATAATCCAGCCTCCAATGACTATACCATTAACTATCACCATCATACTACTTTTTCCAAGAGCTGGAAAAGCCGAAATTTTTTCTGGTTATTTCAAAAAATCCCTTTTCTAATACAACAACTTTTAAATTATAATACAAAAAGGTTTGTCAAAACAGGAAACCCTAGAAGAAAAACTCATCAAATTCTTAGGTTACATATTGTGGAAACCATTGATAGTGCTAAAACTTTAAGCCCTTGTACTTCTTCCACAATGGCCTTCTCCAATGGACACAAAAAACACACACAAGGAGAAGACAACTAGAGACATAAATGATAGGGATATAGAGGATGTGACAAGACCTGTGACAGATGGTATAAGACAGGTGGACTTGACATGAAATATATGATGGCCTATGGTCATTTGGGAGCTGAAGGGTAGAACATGAACTAGGTCAGTAACAGGTATGCCGGCAGTGGTTGTGTTTTGTTTTTATCGTGGTTATCCCCATATGTTGCTTCTTTAGATACTCACATTTACAATTCTCCTGGAAAAGTCTAAAGATAGGTGATAATTTTCCAATGAAACTTTTTCGTTTAGTTGTGTTGTTTCTTACAGCTCTTCTCTCAAGCTTATTCTCCCTGTCTCGCTCCCTCTGTACCTTTATCTCCTCTCTCAATCTTTCTCTCTCTCTCAGTCTCGCTTTATATCTATGTCGCTCTCTATCTTTATCTCTCTTCTTATCTTTATGACTATCTTTATCTCTATATTTCTTTCTGTCTCTTATTATCGTTTTCTCTCTATCTTTATCTCTCTCTCTCTCTGTCTTTATCCCTCTCTGTCTTATCTCTATCTTTATCTATATCTCTCTATATCTGTCTCTCAATTTCGCCTTTTCTCTATCTATCTTTATCTCTCTCTGTGTCTCTCTACCTTTCCCTTTCTCAGTCTAGCTCTTTCTTATCTCTTTATCTTACTTTCTTTCTCTTTCACTCTCTCAATCTCATTCTTTCTCTCTCAATCTCATTCTCTCTCTCTCTCTCTCTCTCTCTCTCTCTCTCTCTTTCTCTCGCTAAATAGATCTTCTTGAACATGAAGTGACGCAATGCTCCTATTTGAACCAGGTTGTTTTTTATTTTTGTTTTGGGGAACTAACGTAGTTAATTCCAGTGTAGTCACAAATATTTCCTCTCCCTGGCGTATCATTGCCTATATTTCTCTGAGCCTTCAAGTTCCGGTTACTCAAGTTTCTCCAAACCATCTCAGCGCGTCTTCTTATTTTATGATTTTTTAACAAGCCATTTTTACATAGTGAGATGAAAGTTAAAAAACAAAAAAACCCGAGACAACTTCTGGCTGGCAAGATCTCTATGATGAGCCCCCCAGAAAATAGCGCGAGCTGATAGACGACTGTTCGATTTTTACTAAATTAACCGAAGATGTCATCCAAATTTATAAGTGGAACTTTTCCAAGCGCAAATTCCAACTGACTTCATGCGAGTCTAGAACCGACTGTGCTTCCAGCAGTTGTAAAAAATATGGCTAGACTAGTACCGACTGTCTACTTCTAGTACTTTTAAAATATGGCTAGTCTAGTACCGACTGTGTACTTCTAGTACTTTTAAAATATGGCTAGTCTAGTACCGACTGTCTACTTCTAGTACTTTTAAAATATGGCTTTTCAGTTGGGAAAAATACGGTTGATGTAAAAAGTGGCAGTTCATAAAATTTGACATGTACATGCTTCTTCCAGTTCAGAAGTCACGTCAGTTCTATTGTGTGGCTCTGAAACACGGAGAACAACAAAAACAACTACCTAAACGCTACAGGTTTTCATAAATGGATGCTTGCGTAGAATGGAAGAAATGAAGTGGTATGTCAAGATCTCTAATGTGGAACTGATGACAAGAACCAGACAAGTGTTAGCGGAACAAGAGATGAGAAGAAGACGCTGGGGATGGATAGGACACACATTGAAGAAAGCTGTTGACAGTATAACATCATCATCATCATCATCAGTTGCCATCTCCACAACGAAGGTTGGCTGTAATGGATCTCCAACGCTTTCTGTCTCTTGTCTTGGTGGTGCACTCTGATAGACTCTTTCCTGTCCATCTCTTGATGTTATCTTCCCACTTATAGCGCTGTCTTCCCCTTGCACGTTTGCCTTCAACTCTCCCTTCTGTTATTGTCTTCTGCAAGGTGTTATGCCGACAGAAGTTATTCTGGAATCCCGACGGTAAGAGAGATAGAGAGAGACTAAGTAACACACAGAAAAGAGAACTGGAGACAGATATGAAGAAAGCATGGAAAGACCTTGAGTTGATGGCACGGGGTAGGAAGACTTGGCATAAGTGTGTTGAATGGCAGCTTAAAGGTGATGATGATGGTGATGCTTCCTCTACCTTGTACCATGTACATTTGGACGTAAATCAGAGTTGTACACTACTGCACCCATAGTTTACATGTACATACCCTGCCCTCACTTTACAAGTTACTGTGTACTAACGGATTCTTTGAAACATGGGCAATGAAAAACTAGCTAGAAGAAAGAATTGAGGTCCTTGAGATGTGGATATATACAAGTATATGGGTGCACTCATGGAAAGAAAACAAAACAAATATAGAAATAATAGACAAGCTAGGAATGAAAAGAGAAATTATATTCTTGTTTACAACTTGTTATTTACTTACAAGTTCTTGGAAATTTGGACAATGAACAAGCAGTTAGAAGAAAGAAGTGAGGCCTTTTGTCGCGAGAGGTTTTAATTATTTACATACAAGATATCCTGGACATAAAGGTGTATCAGATGATACCAGGATAGTGCCAGATAAGAGACTGGTCTTATAAGAAATACCCCATTCTCTGAAAAGAGTAATGGTGTATAGTAGTCCAAGGTTAAGGTCAGCTGTATAGATCACTAGGTGAGGTGGTACTGTGCAATCCTAGTTATCTAAAGTGCTCCTCTCACAGACCTACCCAAGACTATGACTAGGATAATACCTATGATTAAATTTATGACTCAGCTAAGGGTAATCTAATAACTAACCAACAAGAACTTAGAACTGAACTTAAATAAGTCAATAAAGACTGTTGGTACAATTTACAATTTATTATATACAAGATAGATTTTCTTGTGTTCTTTTAGTAATTTCACTTGAACTGAAATTGTTCAACAAACAAACAAAAATTCTATATGATAAGTTCACTTTCACTATCCTATAACTTTACAGTTCTTATAATTTTATAATGACAGTTCATATTGTCCTCTGTAACCTTGATCTTGATGTAGGCTTTGGTTGGAGCTATTAGTAATACTTTCACTGTTATTAACTGATATATGTCTTTACTAACCACTATGATTTTTCATCACTACAAATCCGTCATTTGGGTTGTGGTAATTTTTGTGAAACTGAAAAGTAGCCCAAAACTAGGCTACTTAGCTTATAATTCTTCTCTGAAGGCTTGAACCACAGTTACTGGAGAGAATTATACAGATGAAGTTCTTCCATAGGTAAAGGTGGCTCTGCTGATGTCCCTCTGTAACTACATGGGGCTCTGACAACAAGAGTCTCCTCCAGCTGATTTTGGCTCTTCAGATAGAGCACACCCTTCAGTGCAGGATGTAACCTGGAATGGAATAGTTAACCTACATGGTATTGGCTCACTATCTCCTTATCTAGTCAGTAGATGATATTAGACAGTTCAGACAATATGCAGTTAGTCGCAAGAGACATAACAAGTCAGTAATAACACAATTATTTCACTATGTAGCACAATATTCTAGTAATTTCTTTTGTACAGCTCTGTCCATGATTTGCTTCTATACATTAATCAGGCCTTGTAGAAAACACTATGTAATACCTTAATTAATACAATAAATCAGTAACTTTCTTTCTTTCCTTTGTTCCCAGTTGGTAGTCCATTCCATCAAGAAATAATTCTTTAAAAGCATTTCAAAAACTTCAAACACACTTTCCTTTTTTCATTCATTTCCAGTTTCAATTTATTTGATTAAACATAGGCTTGGATTCCCTCCAATAATTACACAGTGATTCGTAACACAATTATCCACTTTCTAAGGCATATTGTGATTAATTTATATATATATATATATATATATATATATATATATATATATATATATATATATATATATATATATATATGTAAATACATTCTCGCTTACCCTCAATAATATACAGATGAGCTCACAATGGTCATACAGTATGCCCACAGCTGCAGATGGCAAAGGAAGCCTGTGACAAAAACTGCTGCTCTGCTCTAGTCTGTCAGTTTAAATTTTGCGCTAGTGCTAGACTTCCATACGTTCCTCCTTAAATAGGACAAAGGCGTACCCATGGGAAAGCAATGACGTCACATATATTAGTTTCCTCAAAACCGTGCAATTGTAGACCATGTGTGCATGTATGAAAAATCTAAAATAATTCTGGTTGGCTTATTTCCCAGCGGATTTCCTCCATCTTGGTCTTATAGTAATTCTATGATTATTCTTCATTTATTACAATAACTATCTTTTTCCTTGCTTCCTCCGACATTTCACTGGAGCAGCCTAAACAGCGGTTATCACTACTAGGTTCATGTAGCGCTACCTCCCACTCAGAATTTCTTCGGCATTATACCACTCCTAGTGAAAGTCTAGTCATCTACTTACAGATAATGATCCCTAATATTGAATTTTGTCCATCATCCGTGAGGTACTCCGTCATTAAGCACACACGGCCTGTCCACACTTTCCTTGGTTACACAGATTTGCGGTCCACCATATTGAATGCCAAGCATATAGTAAACAGTTTGTGAATGAAACGCTTTCCCATTGGCTGACCTGTATGCCGAATATATGTACGGTGTCTCGTTTACGAATGAGGCCAAGAAATGATTCAGAAATTTCATCACACCTTTGTGAAGTGGATATATATATATATATATATATATATATATATATATATATATATATATATATATATATATATATATCTATATATATATATATATTTATATATATATATATTTATATATATATATATATATATATATATATATATATATATCTATATATATATATATATATATATATATATATATATATATATATATATATATATATATATATATATATATATATATATATATATATATATATATATTTTTTATATTTATTTATATATATATATATATATATATATATATATATATATATATATATATATATATATATAATAGGCCATTCAGACTGTTAAAGAACGAATATTGATGTTTTGTATTGTTGCCACACATAGACTTATTGCCAGTACTTTTGAGGAAATATGTCTCTTTGTGGTAACTCATGTTTTTGCACGGGTTTTAACTTATATTGAACGCTGCATATTTTAATACGTCACAAGTTGTCTATGACGTAACACGTTTGCACTAATTTATTCTAACGTCTAATATTCGTGGCCTTTCGTTACTTCAAGTCGTCCTAGTAAGACGTGATTTTTCAAGCTCCAAGAATTGCGGAGGAATATATTTATGTAAGTGCCATAACTAACTTCGGAGGCCGCCGCTATGTTTTCTAAGATGGTCCTGAACTTATATAGAAGTTCCACCTATTATTGAGAAGTATAAATCAAGTATTTTTATATTCACGTCGTCTGGTCCACATTACTTGGGTGGTCATCGTTCGTATGCACCTCTAGTACAGCGGCCAGGACTGAATGATTGAGACGAGACAGATGGAAGATTAACTACTATGTATGCCTTGTATATGCATTGACTATGAAGATGTTTCCTTGATGTAAATAAATGCTGAAGAAGATATATTGTGGACCCTCTACCCGACGTCTTGTGTTCTTCGGCCAGTGATGTTCTGTGACGATCATACCCGTCTCCATTCGCGTTTTGTCAGCATGATGCATGAACGTTTGTGATTCTATACTACTCGTCAAAAGTCAAGGGCCACTTAGAAAAACCTTGGTTGAAACCATAAAACAAATCTGATATAAACGTAATTGGTATCAGTCAAAACGGCATTTATTGAATACCAAATTGACATGTCACGTAAAGAAATGGAAACACACATTCAAACGCAATGAAGCTGTGAAGTGTGTCACCCACCTTTTCAAAAGTCACACAATAGATATTGGACAAATAGACATTTCAAAATCGGGTATGACCACCGTTTGCAGCAAGGCATTCAAGAAAGCATAGACGCATCGAGTCCACAAGGGTCTGAAGAGTATCCCGAGGAACAGCTTGCCATTCCTGAAGCAGAAATGCAGTCAGCAGTGCAACAACTATTGGCTGGGGGTGATTTGTTGACAATCTTCGACCAAGGACATCACAGAGGTGCTCAATCGGAGAAAGGTCAGGCGAATGAGCAGGCCACGCCATCCTGATGATTCCATGTTGCTGAATAAACTCATTCACCAAAGATCTCGATGGGGTCGAGCGTTGTCATCTTGGAGGATGGCATTACCACCTATGGCCTCCAGAGCAGGCTGAACAATTGGTCTCAAGATTTCGTTCTGGTATCTTGGGCCGGTCAAGTTGCCTTGGATGATGTAGAGTTGGGTCCTGCCGTGTCTGTAGAAGCCTCCCCAGACCATAACGATCCACCTCTCGAATTGTGTCATCAGTAAATCGCTCTCTTGGTCGTCTCCAAACTCGAATCCTGCCATCATTGAATGACACAGTGAAGCGAGATTCATCAGTGAAGAGAACTTGACTCCATTGTTGCCTTGTCCATCGGATGTGCTCGCGACACCAAGCAACACGGGCTCTGCAATGAGCAGGAGTAAGAGGGATTCTGACTGCAGGACGTCGAGCAGCCAGTCCAAATTCATGTAAACGTCTGCGAATGGTGCTTTGACTGACATTAACGTTTACAGTTTGTCTCAGCTGACTTCTTAGAGTGGAACAAGTCACTGTTCGATGGCGCAGGGCTGACAACAAGAGGTACTGGTCATCATGTCTATTGGTGCATCTAGGGCGACCTGGCCGGTGGCGATCCTCCACACTTCCTGTGGCCTGAAATCTTTCCAAAATTCTTTGGATAGTAGAGTCTGACACTGCAAGCCGTCTAGCAACCTCACGGACAGATAAACCACTTTCAACCCACGCTATAGCCCTCATTCTTTGTAAGGTGTCAAGACTTCTTCTCGGTGGCATGGTTTTTGCAAGTGATGAAACTACCCTAAGTCTGCTGATTTTAAAACAAATTAAGAGTGAACTCTGTTCACGAAAATTCGCCATTACACGTGGAATGTCAATCAGCACGATTACTTCACCAGTTTGGGTGTACCGAAGTTTGAAAAAACAGATTAAAAATGTGAATTTATGGTCAGCAAATCAAAGTGCACGTGATCACCATGGTTGTCGGTGAGTTGTTTTTATTTCCTAACGTGCATAAAGGACTGTCAGAGGAAGATATTGCACCCATTTTTACTAAAATCTTCCTTCATTTAATCATTCTATGCGCTTATATAAAAGTGTATTGAAAATAATAGGGTGGCCCTTGACTTTTGACGAGTAGTATATATTCTACTCTAACCTAACTACAAAGAAGAAAACCACATGTAACACAGACATAACTGACTATGGGAATGCGCCCCTGAGGCGACAGCCCACAGCTGCTTATTTTCCTGGTTTCTCTTTCAACGCTTTCTCCTCTCTTCTGCTTGCTGTGAGAGCTTATTTTCGCCCAATCTGAGGTGGCACCGTAGAAAGCATCGCCACTTCATGCGATCGGCAGCTTCATCCTCACAGTTTGCTGGATTTATGTCCAGTGCCCGTCCTGTCTCTCTTGCACACATCTTTGAACCTCAGCTGCAGTCGCCCAAATGTTCTTTTGCTATCTGCCAGTTGTCCGTTGAAGATATCTTTCGGGGTGCGACCATCTTCTTCTTCTTCTTCTTCGATCCTTAACCACCGACCGTCAAAGCAGTCAGTGGCCATCACGCCTAGTGGCGTCTTGTAGGGCAACAACAAATTGATTCCACTTTGCACGGTCGGTGGCCATCCTTCGTACAGTGCCCCAACTCTGGTTCATTCTTTGCATCTCAGCCTCCACAGTCCTCCGCCAAGTTGTCTTTGGTCGGCCTCTCTTTCGCTTTCCTTCAGGGGTCCAAAGCATAGCTGTTCTTGTGATGCGACCATCTTCTATGCGGCGGAAATGGCCAAGCCAGCGTAGTCTGCGCTGTCTAGCCTCTCCAGGGTGCGAGCTAAATACATATATATAAAGAATGGTGCACATCTCAATGGAAATAGGAGAAAACAAATATATAAATCTTGGAAAAAACTAGGAATGAAAAGAGAAATAAGGAAGTAGATCAACATCAGGTGGAGAAGTATATTCTGGTCAAATAAAAAGTCTTGCTGAAAGCCGTCATCACAAGAAAATATTTGATTTGGTTTTAAGCACCATCTTCATTGTACACGGACAGCTGTATCAGTGCTGCCATCTCCTCCCTTAGGTCACGCAAGGAGGATCTCAGCACATGGCACGAACTCCGTGTGTGTATACAGGAATCACACATTCTACAAATATTGTTGTAGTGGGTAGGTTTCCTAATTTTTAAATTTCGCCAGGGCAGCGGCCGTATGGCCTACTCTTTACAATTTCCAACTGCCGAGGGATTTTTAAGGTGCGCAACTTGCACACGGGACCTTCTTTATTTTCGCCCTAATCCTAGAAGGTTAGATATCCGATCTCACTACCTAGGAGATGACGTGGAGGTGGGGGAGGTATGACATCATTAGGAACCACTGCCTCTGAAAAAAAAAAATCCAACAATGTTATTCCTTATACTGGGAGCGAACCTTTAGAATTAAAGGCGAACACCATACCTCATAGCCACCCCGATTCCCCCCATAGGAAAAGTTGAAGGCGAACGAAGACAGCGCTATAAATGAGAAGATACCATCAAGAAATGGTCTGGAAAGAGTCTGTCAGAGTGTACCATCAAGACAAGAGACAAATGGTGTTGGAGATTGATTGCAGCCAATCTTCGATTTGAAGATAGTCGTTGATTAAGCTCAACATAAACTTACTGATAGAAATAAAGTTTGTTTGCTAACCCGCCAGTCACTTCCTGTCTGTTAGCTTCTCTGTCTGTCTGATGATAATCTATATTTCTTCGTTTGTCTGTCTATCTTGTTTTTTTGTCTGTCTATCCTGCTTTTATCTGTCTGTCATCTATAATTCTTCCTTTACCTATCTATCTTGTTTTTTTTTTTGTCTGTCATCTATATTTCTTCGTGTGTCTATCTACCTTGTTTTTATCTGTCTGTATAATTCTTCGTTTGCCTTTCTATCTTGTTTTTGTCTGTCTATCTTGTTTTGGTCTGTCTATAATCTATAATTTCTTTGTCCATCTTTCTGTGCCCATCCGTTCATGTATTCGTCTGCCCATGTAACAACTGTCGAATTGTACGTGTCTATCCACACGTCTGCCAGTCTGCCTTCTCATATGTATGCTGGCTATTATCCACAAAACTAATTTCCGCCCATTCCCATATTCATCCCATCTCAATCTTTTTAACACCGCCCATATTTTTCAGCATCGCTATTGTTTGACTTTATTAAATTCATCCAGCAATGCCGTTGCCTCCTTTCTTGCAATGCCCAGGGTGTCGCTCTTCGTGAGTCCAACTTTCTAAAAACGGCTGTCTGTATAGACCGTACAGACATCAGGTGAGCTTCAACAATCCAATCGCAGAATTGCACCCAAATTTCATTATGATCCAGACCGGTAAATATACATAAAATTGTAGCTTTTGGAGCTGAGACACAGCGTATATAAAATTGTAGCTTTTGGAGCTGAGACACAGCGTATATAAAATTCAGCATTTTGACGAATGAATGATGGACGTGGCCCGTGTGGTGCTTGGGGGGACTCTCAAGAGCCAAAGAAAGATTAGGATTTTGGTTACCTCAGGCATGTCGTAAGAAGTCACTAATGTGAGACTGCGCGTGCACACACAACCTCATCAATTAAAACGAAATGTTTCAGAAGACACAGTTGAAAGAGGGCATCAAAGTTCTGAATATGGCTTCCTGCAAGGGGACCAGATGTAGCTCCGTGCTACATTCTATAAGGTGCAACAAGGGAAAATAATAAAAAATAACAGACGTCATTGTAATGCGTGTGTTTGTCGGAAAGACGTCATTGTAATTTATGTGTTTGTCGGAAAGACGTTATTGTAATGCGTGTGTTTGTCGGATAGACGTCATTGTAATGTATGTGTTTGTCGGAAAGATGTCATTATAATGTATGAATTTGTCGGAAGGACGTCATTTAAGCTTTTTAAATAGCGGGTTATTTTTCTTCATTGTAATGTTTGTTTCGTATAAATTGGTTTGATAGGAAGGAAGAAATAAATATTTAAAGATAAGAATGGCTTTTCAATTACCCTGTACACAAAAGTGCTGGAAAAACATTAGAATAGCTGTACAAATGATTTTCTCATATCGGCAGTTGTTCATATTATTTGGAATTGAAAACAATATTCAGTATATCCTAATTATAACCCATCAGAGGTTGAACGGGATATTTGTCTTCATTAATTTAAAAAAAAGAATGATACGGATAAACAGAGTTGTGAAGAACGGGACTGCTGACTTCTCAAGCATGGCTTAAGAGACTACTTATCTGAGATGCGCCATCATTGCGGACAGACGCTGGAGCTTGGTTGGTGTGGTAAAGTGGGATGTTACAAATATTTATAGGGGACTTAGTGTACTGACTGAGATCAGCTGTGAAGGTATCTGTATCTAATAGGTGTAGTGTTTTACAGATAACCTTACTTGCTACCACATTATACCTCAGTCAGAATTATTCTGGATTATTGTGATGACTACGTTAAATGTCTAGGGTATGTATATGATGAAGTGTAAGTCACAACAACAACAGACAGATAAACAATTTAATTTATTCCACCACACTTGACAACACTGTGACACTCACACACATTTAACACTCTATAAGACTATCTTAAATGAGGCACTGGTAAAGTTTCAAATATAAATATGTATTAATTACTTTCACTAATATATATGTCCTGATTCAACTACAAAGTGAACCAGGAATCACAATCAATTGTAATTACAATTTATATGTACAGAATTTATCATAATGAACCTTGTAGTGACATATTTTATTAATATTATCCTATGTGTGTCAGTTGTGTAGTAGTAATATGAGGTAATACTGGTTTTGTTTTTTCAAGCTATGTTGGTATTTGTCATCATGACTTCAAGTGTTTGTTTATCTTGGAAATAGTATGGGGAAAAGTTCACAGTTCCTATCAATTTAAACACTGTATTTTCCCTCTATTTTATTATAAAGTCAGATTTTGAGGGGGGGGGGGGGGGGGGGGGGGGTGGGGTGGGGGGGGGGGGGGGGGGGGGGGGGGGGCGGGGGGGCGAATAATGTTGAGCTCCTCTGGCCACAGACGCTTATCTTTCGTGATGGCGGCAGGAAAAGACTCCTCTGCTCGATTGCCTCCCTGTGTTCTGGAGACACCTCACTGGTCACTATCTGGACCCAGGAGTATGCCGTCAGCCTCTAGGTTCAGCAAAGCTCAGACCAGGTGCTGCTCAATAACTTTAGGACCACGGTCCCACAATTCATGGAATAATACACAGTTACGTTGACTGGCAATGAATATAGCACAATTTCGATCTGCCGATGTCCCAGGCTTTTATTTAGAAAAATATGCACTGGCGCTCAACGCACTGGTTCTTTAGTAAGTTTATTTGAAAATGTGGTGCTGACCTGACGCCTCTGATTGACTATATTGGCGGGTCTAACCAATCGTGCCAGCTTTTCAAAAAAAAAGTACCCTTCCTTCCGTCTCCCCTAACAACAAAAGATAGTATTTATAGCCCGACTAATCGTGTTTAGCCTTACATTTACTTTCCGCCAATCAAATAGGAGGTAACATGGGGACCTATTTCCCGTACAATGGTGGTGTGAAAATCTGCCACTGAGCGATTCTGATTTTGGCGTTGTCTGACATCCCTCACTATTTCTTTTGGCTATAATTTGTTAATTCCTAGACTATTTGCGTAACGTTTAACATATTCTTTGTCAGCGAGTCCTAAGGAACCCAAATATATAAATTTAATGGGGCTAAGGGGCTGCGTTCAAAATATGTATTTTCCAGGATAGTCGTGTAGTTTTTTTTATTTTTTATGTTTAGAACCGCCACCTGTCCTGCTGTACTGTCAGACTAATGTCAGGATTTTAGACATAAAACAGTAGAATGTCAGGTTTCCTAATAAGCGTTTTGTAAGTTTTTAAAACCTAACTCTCGTATGGGTAGTAATTTTTTTATCACTGTCGATTTGAAAAAAAGTTAGTGCTTGTGGCCTTACACGCGTGTTAGGGGTGGCATTAATTGTGTATCGCGAGACTGTGGTAGTATTGCCTGCGTTCCGGCTTTCAGCCCCTCCCTTTCTTTCTATCCTTAGTCCATCTGTCTTTCGTTTATGGTAACTTAGTGTATAAAATGACATGAATGGAATATTAAATATAGGTCAACTTGCGTATCTCAAGGTTTTTCTTAGAAAGGCAGTACACGTTTTATCGTAGAAAGCGTGTATGCTGCAGTAGGCTTTTACTATCAACGTGAAACGTTACAATTTGCAGACGAAGTAGAAAACAAGGGGGATTTCGAGTACAGTCATTGTGACAGCACTGTTCTTTACCATTCTTCTTTCCTTTTATTAAATTTATGTGTTAGGCTTTACATTTTCCTTTTAATTTATATATGTGGATGTAGAATTTCACGACAGTTGGCCATGTCCTCAGAAGAGACCCCGACACCATCACAAGAACTACTATGTTATAGACCCTTGAAGGAAGGCGAAAGAGAGGCCGACCAAAGACAACCTGGTAGAGAACAGTGGAGGCCAAGATACAAAGCATGAACCAGAGTTGGGGCACTGCATGAATGCATGAAGAGTGGCCACCGACCGACAAAAGTGGGGACAGTTTGTTGCTGCTCTACGAGAAACCGCTAGGCGTGATGGCCACTGACTGCTTTGTCTGTCAGGGTCTAAGGATCCGAGAAGACGAATAATCTGAGATGGCGGCCTCATTATGCACAATAATTTGTCACAGAAACCACTGTTGCAAGTTCACATGAATGTGTTGGTTCAGGTTGCCTGGTAGGGGGCCAGCTGGAGTGAATATCCCATGCTCCATAGTGAGCAACAAGTTAGATGTGAATGAGATAGTGACAGCTGTAGCACTATTTTCAAAGGGAAACTAAAAGTATTGATAATACAGAATATAAAACTACTGCGCGAGTGACAAGCGCACATCAAAGAAAACAGTTTGAAAATTCATTCACAACATAATATGTGTAGCATGTAAATCAATCAGTCAATACCCTTTAGCTCCTCAAGGAGCATAGACTTTCTCATGGACACATGTCAAGTACTCCTGTCGCGTGCAAACAGCTCAAGCTCTTTCCATGTTTTCCTCGGTTTTTTTCTTTAATGTTTTCATTTCTCTTCTCAGTGAGCTTTTTTTATTTTGGTCTAACACTGCCTCTCTTGCCCTGGGGGTTCCAGAACGAGGACTATCTTGAAATGCTGTCAACAAGTTTCCTACATGTGTGCCCTACCCATCGCTAGCGTAATGCTGTCAACAAGTTTCCCACGTGTGCCCTATCCATCGCTAGCGTCTTCTTCTCATCTCTTTTTCCACAATCACTTATCTGATTCTTATTATCAGTTTCACATTGGTGACCTTGTAGTATGATTTCAATCCTTCTATTCCACGCAAGCTCCCAATTATGAAAGTCTGTAGCTATTTGCTTGTCGTGTTTGTTGTTTTCCATGTTTCAAAGCTATACAGTAAGACAGGCATGACATTTGACTTGCAGATTATTCTGCGTGGAGCACACGCCTTTAACAAATTCATGTTAAGCGCTGCTGTTCTGTGCCATCCCTTTACGGTCTTTCCAAACCTTCTTTATCACTGTCATGTCTTCTTCAGTTTCCTTCTCCGTGTGTTCAACGGTTTCCATCTACCTATAATACGAAAAAACCTGCTACATTTACAAATTGCACACCGATGCAGTATTTACATACATAAAAAATAGGAGGCATTACTTTTTGACCTTCCCTCGTACCATGGAGATACCAGACTAACGACTTCCTTGTAATGCTATCAGCTGGATACATAAACGTTTGTAGAGTCTTCATCTCACTTCTTGTTCCACTGGCACTTGTCTGGTTCTTGTCATCAGTTCCACATCAGTGATCTTATCATCAACTCCGCATTAGTGATCTTGTCATCAGTTCCACATTGGTGATCTTGTCATCAGTTCCACATTAGTGATCGTGTCTGTGACAAAACGGGGCGGCCCCTATCGATCTTTGTTTTTCTCCGGCAGTATCGGTACATTTGTGGTACTGATTTTTATTATGTGCTGTCAATTATCGCACTTTTCTTTCTTTCTTCGTTATTATTCTGCTAAGTAGCAGATATTTGATTTTATCACATCATTCGACACTCCTCTCTGTGATGTCACCTGTTGTTACCCGGTCATCCTAGCTTGCGGTGAGCCACTAAGATAGTCGCTGGCGTGTTTAGATTGAACCGCTGATAAGACGATTCGTTTGGTAACCCAGATGGGCAGACACGGACTTTTGCGTACTCATACGACAGATAACGAGATTACTGTCTGTGTGACACATATGGGCAGACAAGTGTGACATAATCGCTTCCAGGTCGACGTGTTATGACAACATTACTTTCTAATAAAGTAATAAGTATTACAGCTTACACATGTAGTCATGTGAGTTCTCCCGATCTGTCTGTAAGTTTGTACACAAGGGCATCGGGCATCATATTACCATATATAGGAGACGTGACCTTTGCAAAATTTGTCCATGTCGGAAATATTTTGAAAGTACCACACCCGACCTGTTTGAATATGATTGGAGCGTTTATTTAACTCCATAACAAACGAAGGCGTGGGAAGGCAGGGAATTTAGTCTGACCCTTTCGCAGTTTTATTTCACTGTGAATTTCACTCTCGCCAAGACAACATCAAACCTCGCCAGAGTGAAGACTAGATTCATAATTCCTTTTTTTAACCAGACCTTTTATTGGAGAACCAAATATGACTTACAAAGCACAGGCAATCTCTACATTTTAATAAGGAACACCGGGACTAGGAAACTGAAGAAAGACACGGAGTCAGTGGGAATTAAAGCTAAAATTAACGACCCCCAGTACACGCGAAAGAAGGCAGCTGCCATTGCCTTTTTTGAAGTCCTCTGAGCAAAAACGTCTGTGCGCCAAGATTGACGTAAGTAATGCATTTTTCATTCTATATTTTATTACTGACAAAAAATAAATATATTACCATGTGAATTTTAATGTGTGAAAATTGCTACAGGACGCCCAAGTCATTTGAGGCTGGCAACCTCAGCGTATAGAATGATCATTCATGAACCACCACTGCACGGGCTGGTGATTGCTTTATTAATAGTTTTGTAAAGAGAACTAAAAGCATAAAGTAGTTCCAGGTTCCCTATGGAGCAGGGAAGGAAAGATGAAAGAAATGATGTACATTTTAAGAATAATACTTACAGTTTCAAAGCTTTTCACGCAGTGTAAATGTAAACGAAAAAATATATTCATGTTAAAATTAATAGAAATTTCAAACTTTTCAACAAGTGTAAATATAAAGGAAACATAATTTATATTGTGAACACTTTTCAAACAGTGGAGATGTAAATGTAAAACATATTATATCTGTACGTTTAACCTTTTCATTTAAATGTAATGTAAAGCTAAAGCTATTCAGTTTAAATGTAAAGGAAGTTTAAAGCTATTCAGTTTAACACATTAACTACCGCAAGCCGCTGTCAGCGGCTCACAAAATAATCACATTTGGACCGCAAGCCGCTCAAAGCGCCAATCTAATTTTAGTAATAAAACGAATGAAAAATGTACTGAAACACTTTCTGATCTGGTTCGAGATTTTAAGTTGCCACCGGAAAACAAATTCCCAAAGCATTGTTGTTGTAGAACACTGGAAAATTGATATTATGTTCATATTTTTCAGCGTTTTGGGTTAGTTACCAAATCGTGTAAAACTGTTTACCGTGGCAACTAGTCATAGGACTACAAAATATGCGTGTACATCTCGTCTAACGGCTGAATAGGATAGAAACGTGTTTCAGCAATTGACTGATAGATCTAGCGATGAGGACAAGAGTGAAAACGGTGTGCACATTGATTGAAATTGTGATTTTGATAGAGATGAGGCGCAAGCAGTTATAATTGTGAAAATATTGCAAGTCCTCGGCCATCGGAGGGCCGTTAAATAGCAACAACCTCTATTAGACTTACAACCGGTGTTTATTGTAATAGTACATTCATTTATCTTTAAAGTGACGCGTAATTCATAAAAATCTGTAAACAATTACGAAAACTACAGCTTACTTTGTACAAACACCTACAGGATGAAAATGTGAAAAAAATTTAATTCGGCCACAGTGTGTTTTTCAATTCGGTAGTTAATGTGTTAAATGTAAAGGAAGTTTTATCCCGAGGGATTAAATTTAATTCCCATCGAGGGTAAATTCTGACATGGGATGGTAGAATAGAAGAGGGGGGCACATAACTATGTGTGGGAAAACGCCATACTCAGAAGAGCGTTTCGTTTCTATTTCTATTACCAATTATTTGTGATACCAGCAAAAATGCCCATTTCTGGGACAAGAAGGAACGAGTGGTAACGCTTTAAGACGGAAGACCAGCTTTGAAGACTCTCCTAGACTTTTCTGGGAAACGAGCTTCACCCTACGAACCTTGACCAGAGACGAGTGAACGTAGTGTACAAAAAAACCAACTCATCAGGAGGAGGAGGATCAGAATCGTCACTGGCAGCTAAGTTAACCCATATGCTGCCAATTGAACCTCTTATCAAAAACCATCACCCGAGTGATGAAAACTTCATTTTGTAATTAACTATTATTCCTTTCTTTTAAACTGTTAAACTTAAAGTGATTATTAAATTTTGTTATTTGTAATTATACCAATTTAACTTCGATTCAATCATTTTAAATGTACTACATGTTTGTCTCAGTCAAAGTTACTAAACACACACTCTAAACAGAGCTATATTATAATAATAATTCCACTGATTAACTCAGGGTTGGGGGCTTAACGAGCAGAATAACCCATTGCTTAAATTCTTCACAAAAGTTGTCCGCAGATTCCAGAATTAACGTGCTCAGCACATGCCAGCATTGTTTTCGCTTATCTGAATATCTTGTGAAAACTCCTTTGTGGTAGAAGTGTAATTATCTACACATCTGCCAAGAGTAATCTTGTGTAAAGATAGACTCCATTGAAGCCTATAATAGATACTCTTGAGTTTTGGCCACTGTTGGACCACTCCTCCAAAGCAGGGGAGGCAATACCGTCACAGTGTCATCAGTTCCACATTAGTGATCTTGTCATCAGTTCCACATTAGTGATTTCGTCATCAGTTCCACATTGGTGATCTTGTCATCAGTTCCACAGTGGTGATCTTGTCATCAGTTCCACATTAGTAATCTTGTCATCAGTTCCACATTAGTGATCTTGTCATCAGTTCCACATTAGTGACTTCGTCATCAGTTCCACATTGGTGATCTTGTCATCAGTTCCACATTGGTGATCTTGTCATCAGTTCCACATTAGTAATCTTGTCATCAGTTCCACATTAGTGATCTTGTCATCAGTTCCACATGAGTGATATTGTCATCAGTTCCACATTAGTAATCTTGTCATCAGTTCCACATTAGTGATCTTGTTGTACTATGTCAATCCTTCTTTTGTACGCAAGCAGCCATTTTCCTTTCCTTTCTTCCTTTCATTTCTTCCTGTCCTTTTTCTGTTGTGCTCCTTGCGGGGCATGGAGCCTCCAGTGTAGCTGGTCCCCTTACAGGAAGCCTGCGCCAAGCGTTCACATGCTCTTGCAATGTGGCAATATGTTTTACATAATAAGGTTGCCAGCCCTATACATAAATAACCTGATATTAGTCACCTTGTGGGTCATGCCTGAGGGTTCACTAGTCATCTTGTGGGTCATGCCTGAGGGTTCACTAGTCACCTTGTGGGTCATGCCTGAGGGTTCACTAGTCACCTTGTGGGTCATGCCTGAGGGTTCACTAGTCACCTTGTGGGTCATGCCTGAGGGTTCACTAGTCACCTTGTGGGTCATGCCTGAGGGTTCACTAGTCACCTTGTGGGTCATGCCTGAGGGTTCACTAGTCACCTTGTGGGTCATGCCTGAGGGTTCACTAGTCACCTTGTGGGTCATGCCTGAGGGTTCACTAGTCACCTTGTGGGTCATGCCTGAGGGTTCACTAGTCACCTTGTGGGTCATGCCTGAGGGTTCACTAGTCATCTTGTGGGTCATGCCTGAGGGTTCACTAGTCACCTTGTGGGTCATGCCTGAGGGTTCACTAGTCACCTTGTGGGTCATGCCTGAGGGTTCACTAGTCACCTTGTGGGTCATGCCTGAGGGTTCACTAGTCACCTTGTGGGTCATGCCTGAGGGTTCACTAGTCACCTTGTGGGTCATGCCTGAGGGTTCACTAGTCACCTTGTGGGTCATGCCTGAGGGTTCACTAGTCACCTTGTGGGTCATGCCTGAGGGTTCACTAGTCACCATGTGGGTCATGCCTGAGGGTTCACTAGTCACCTTGTGGGTCATGCCTGAGGGTTCACTAGTCACCTTGTGGGTCATGCCTGAGGGTTCACTAGTCACCTTGTGGGTCATGCCTGAGGGTTCACTAGTCACCTTGTGGGTCATGCCTGAGGGTTCACTAGTCACCTTGTGGGTCATGCCTGAGGGTTCCATTCACTAGTCACCTTGTGGGTCATGTCACCTTGTGGGTCATGAGGGTTCACTAGTCACCTTGTGGGTCATGCCTGAGGGTTCACTAGTCACCTTGTGGGTCATGCCTGAGGGTTCACTAGTCACTTTGTGGGTCATGCCTGAGGGTTCACTAGTCACCTTGTGGGTCATGCCTGAGGGTTCACTAGTCACCTTGTGGGTTATGCCTGAGGGTTCACTAGTCACCTTGTGGGTCATGCCTGAGGGTTCACTAGTCACCTTGTGGGTCATGCCTGAGGGTTCACTAGTCACCTTGTGGGTCATGCCTGAGGGTTCACTAGTCACCTTGTGGGTCATGCCTGAGGGTTCACTAGTCACCTTGTGGGTCATGCCTGAGGGTTCACTAGTCACCTTGTGGGTCATGCCTGAGGGTTCACTAGTCACCTTGTGGGTTATGCCTGAGGGTTCACTAGTCACCTTGTGGGTCATGCCTGAGGGTTCACTAGTCACCTTGTGGGTTATGCCTGAGGGTTTACTAGTCACCTTGTGGGTCATGCCTGAGGGTTCACTAGTCACCTTGTGGGTCATGCCTGAGGGTTCACTAGTCACCTTGTGGGTCATGCCTGAGGGTTCACTAGTCATCTTGTGGGTTATGCCTGAGGGTTCACTAGTCACCTTGTGGGTCATTCCTGAGGGTTCACTAGTCACCTTGTGGGTCATGCCTGAGGGTTCACTAGTCACCTTGTGGGTCATGCGTGAGGGTTCACTAGTCACCTTGTGGGTCATGCCTGAGGGTTCACTAGTCCTATTCTACACAGACAAGCAGCCATTCTAGGAAAGTGTCATTTTGCCCTGAAATTAAACACCAGCCACACAAAAAAGTGTCCAGATGAAATGACCTATTTTAGGATATATTAAATTTGACGACCTAAATAACCTGATGTGCATCCGGTTTCGCGCAATTTTCCATATAGATCACAGCTTGAGATGACGTGTGTCACGCGTGCCGACCTCTGGTGTCTGCTGTTATAACAGACAGGGACGCCTTGTGCCTTCCTGTGGAATGTGTAATGCGTTTTTTTTCCTAAATACAGATGATTACTGTACAAGGACTTACGATGGCCATTAAAAATTAAATTAAAGTAAATTAACAATTGGCGGAAAATGTTCAAGAAAAATGTTTTCTATTGTAGGTTTTCAACCTAGGCCATTTTATTTTTCATGTTGTAAGGGACATTTATGATTTGAGATAATGTGAGCATGCTGACTGACAAGTGTGAAAGAGTTATACTGCATTGAACTTTAAAAATATTGCCTGAATTTGATAATAAATATTAATTTGCATTAGACATGATATCACGTACTCAGACTTCTTGCACCCGACTCCATTCTTCATTTGCGTTATAAGCATGAGTACTGTTTACCCAATCATGTCTAGAAAGAAGAAGAGTGTATCCATTAATGCCTATCGTGTTCAAATGACTGATTTGTGTGTGTGTGTTTGTAAGTACACACTGTTACAGTTCATTCTTACCTTGTCTTTCTGGCTGTTGTGAACCATATTTATTTACCTGTATTTTTTACAGTACATTTTGTAACATTTTTGTAAGGTTTTTATTACAGTAAAACGCACTGTAATGTAATACAATCCTTTTTTCAACCCTATTATTTATTGTAAAGTGTATGGCTTTAATAAGTGATGATATGATGGAATACATTTAAGGGGTGATTCGACTTACGACCACTTCGAGTTACAAGGGAGTCGTCGGAACGGAACTCCGTCGTAAGTCGAAGACTACCTGTACCTAAATGTGGGTTACTCTGGTCAACTTTTTCTTTTACGAGTCCGTATACCCGTCAAAACAATGACTTGAAAAGAATGAAAGCCACCACCTTAAACATTCAGCATGTGCAGCACATTTAGAAAACAGAATAGATAATGGCACGTGATATGCCTACCATGTTTGTAACGGGGAATCAGGATTCGATTCTGGAGAGGGAGTATGAGAAACGGCTACGATATCCAAGGAAGGCAGCATGCGGGCAACTGCGACATCCAAATAAAGTGGCTTATTGACCTGTATATGGAGTGATTATAATGATTTAAACAAATAAATGTGATTATAATGAGCACTCTAAATAGCTTTAACTCAAAGCACATTGCAGTGGGTACCGTTTCCATATTTTTCGGAAAAGCTGGTAATGAATATTTCCAACACGCTGAAAATATGTACCATGACAATTTTGACATGCATAAGTGTTATTTAATGGGTATTGTCGTAATTTTTTAAAGACATGTCAGAAGATATCTATGATCCCGTCTTAGCAGCGGTGATAGTGGTAAATATGTGAGAATAAAGGTGTAAGAAATAGATTTTCACGAGGGAATAGTGTAAGAGGAAGATATGTCTCTGGAATGAGTAGTTTCTCTAGTCCAGCCTATCTATACGACTATATTTTAATATAAGACAACCTTTCTCTCCCTATATGAAATGTAAGTTACACTAAACACACCCACACACACAATTGTGTGACAACAATACACACTAACGTGAAAAACTATGGTTAATTGGGTATGGGTCTGACCAACACGCACATTAAGTTCTTTATGTTGTTTATTATCATTAAACTTTTTACAACATCAAACATATAGAGAAATCAAATAAATCAAGTTTACAGATATATGTAAATAACCGAATAAGTGCCCTCCCCTTGTTGAGAAAAGATCCCAAAAGAAGTTAATAACCCAAAGGTCAAAGATAAGCACTAGATTACAGAATAAACTGTGAAGAACAAGTTCCCACTAAATTACTACTCAGTAAAGTGCTCAGTTTAGCGAACTAAAAAAAAGAAGTTAGTACAATGATTGTAACAAAGGAAAATATTTACTCTCTCTCTCTGTCTCTCACTCTGTCATCTGTGGCCACAAACACTCTTGCTTACCTAATAACGGTGTAGTTATCCCTTGGAAAATTACAATAGTATGAGCCTATATTGTCAGGTGGGTTGCCCAAATCTGGCCCCAGTCCAGCCTTTGTATCGAATAATAATTACAAGGTGGTCGCCAAATTTGGTGGTTTAATTTTTCCTGGATGAATCCTGTGTCACCGCATATAGTTATTGAAGCAAGACGTTCTCGGGACGTTCACAGTTACAAAAGGAGAAAAGTAGTTCCTGTATTGTCTAGCCTCTGGTTGCTAAGACAAATGTTACAATATGTAAAAACTGATAATGATGGTAAATCATATCGGCTGACTCTTATAGTGAGTGCCGATTTTGAAACAGCGTAGTTTTCTGGATCACTCCGTTGCTATGGCTGTCAAACGTCAGGAATATATGTTCTTTCGTATGCCCAGTGGACTGGAAATTTTTTGATAAATAACTCTGGGTAAGGTACCGTCCAGTTACGATTAATCTTACTGTTTCTATTGGTCTCACTCTGAATGAAGAAAGAGGACCGAACAGGTCCAAAAATCGAAGACCCAAAATAATAATAAAGTTACTGGTAATATTAGACCGCTGGCCGCTCGTTTTGATTAGATGCTATATTGGGAAGAACATTTATGATAAACTGCTACTATCCTATCCGCCCGTAAGTTTTCCGCTATGGCATGTCGGGAAAAAAGTGTATGTGCCCTCCCGCGTTATTGCCTGCGAGAAAATGAACAGCGCACAAAGTCAATTACACTGACAAACAACATTTTTCTTTCTTATATAAGAATAAGTGTTCTTATGTCAGTTTTTTGCGCTGATTTCAAATTTGAAATCCGTTTATCTCTATCACGTCAGGTTTTTAAGATATTTGTGAATACATATATTTTTGGGAAACCGTTATGTGCTCCGTTTCATTTTTACTACATAACTTATTAAAAATTAATAAAATGCAAAATAATTCCACTTTTTATACTGCTAAAAGATGCATGACATATGTTACGCTATTTTTCCAATAGTTACTGTATTTTGAAATAATTCTGAGCGAAATATGGCTTCTAGAAGTTGTAGAAATTCGGCTGATCTGTTCTGTTACGTGTGCGGATATTTTACCGATCGTGTTCACCAGAAAAACTTTACACCATTACTAAAGAAAGCATATGAACTTTATTTCGATTCGAAAGTTGATGATGCAAATAAATCTTGGAAGCCAAATGCAGTTTGTTCGACTTTGTGCAAATACATTGGCAGGTTGGTTACGAAAATCGCCGAAGCATAAGTCGATGCCTTTTGGAGTGCCAGTAATATGGCATGAACAAGACAAATCACGCTACTGATTGTTATTTCTGCTTGACAAATATCCATGGTTTCACTTTTAAAACTAGAAAGTCTATGGTTTATCCAAATATTAAACCGGTTTCGAAACCAGTGCCTCGTGATCCAATCACGTGTCCGATCCCAGTTCCACCAGAACAATATCAGTTGGACGTGAATGAACCATCAGAAAGTGATAGTTTACCTGCTTTAGAAACTAATTCTGACTCGGATTATATACACCGGTGAATGATGGTGTTCACTTAATTAACCTTTCAGATCTAATACGTGATCTCGCTCTTACCAAAGGACAAGCGGAATTACTCGTTTCGCGACTCAAAGAATGGAATCTTTTAGCGCCCAATACTTTGATATCTAAATTTCGTCATAGACACAGAGAACTTGTTCAATACTTTGAGATGGATGATGACATTTGCTATTGCAAAAATGTAAACGGTCTAATGGTGCACCTCGGTCACGAGCACATAGTCAATGAATGGCAACTTTTCATCGACTCTTCCAAGACTAGTCTAAAAGCCGTGTTATTGCATAACGGAAATTTATTTTCATCAATTCCAGTCGCCTACTCTGTTCATATGAAAGAAACTTATGACAATATGGCTATACTTTTGGCAAAAAATAAAGTACAATGACTACCAATGGCGGATTTGTGGAGACCTAAAGGTCATTGCAATTCTCACGGGCATGCAGACTGGGTATACTAAATTTTGTTGCTTCCTATGTGAATGGGACAGCCGCAACAGACAGGAACATTATGCAAGGATGTGGCCTATCAGGGATCGTATGCAGTTCCGGCATAAAAATGTAATACACGAGCCATTAGTTAACAAAGACAGCATCATTTTACCACCGTTACATATAAAGTTGGGGCTCATGAAGAATTTCGTAAAAGCGTTAGATAAAATGAGCAAAGCTTTCACTTATCTTCGAGAAAAGTTTCTGCAAGTTAGCGATGGAAAGATAAAGGAAGGTATCTTTGTAGGACCTCATATTAGGAAAGTTATTGCAGACAAACAATTCGAGAACTTGTTACATGGTAGTGAACTTCGCGCATGGATGGCATTCAAATCGATCGTCGATAACTTTCTGGGAAATCACAAATCTGTCGACTATGTGCATATTGTTAAGCAGTGCATAGATGCATACAGAATTATGGGCTGTAACATGTCCCTCAAAATCCATTTGCTCGATTCGCATCTTGACTTTTTCCCTGACAACCTTGGCGAAGTCAGCGATGAACATGGAGAACGATTCCATCAAGATATCGCCGTAATGGAGTCACGTTATCAAGGACGGTGGAGTGTGACCATGCTTGCCGATTATTGTAGGATGTTTCATCGCGATGTATCACATGCCATTCACCGACGAAAGTCGACTGCAAAGAAATTCAAGCCTACATAACTGTTATACTTCTTGTACGAATGATGTTATAATACTGTATGCGTTGTTAAAAAACTTCAATTGCGTATTTCTCGAGATCCCGACCTGATAGAGAAAAACTGTTTGCAGATTTAAAAACAGCGCATTAAAATTGACCAGAAAAACATAGAAATGTTAGAGAAAGAAAAAAAAAATTTTTTTTGTTAGCCAGTGTTATTATTCATTTTATCCATACGCGCACTTTAACCAAAAATCGCCTGTCACTACTAGCTATTTGTCGGCGTCTATTGTTGTGTCACATAACATTAACTCTAGTCACTTATTTAATTTCACACAATGAAATATAATGCGAATTCTATTCGGTCACTGATCCGTCACACTTAATAATCTCAGTCAGCTAAGCCGTATCTTCTTGTGTAAGAAAAATGGAGTATTTGAAATTACATTACTCTGAACGACTTGCAAGAAATATCTATGCGTTATGTTATTTCACTAGTTGTAAACGCTAAGGAATTATAGTGAATAAAAATGGTAAACCTAACACATTTTAACACTTAAGCACAATTTCTATTACCACAAATCAGAAAATGAAATCCCCACGGAACAATTTAACACATTTAGCGAAGAAATGGTTCTAGTCCGTCGTGCTTAGATTATCCAAGAATTTCTGAGCGACTGTAATAACTGAATTTGAGAGAGCGCGGTATATATACAGCTCATGGTGTTATCATCACCAGAAGACGTCACAATTCATACCTTCTGTATAGTAGGGAATCAGAAACTGCGTTTCCCGGATCAAAGGTTTCTTTGTACATTCTACTCAGCGAGGCTGACCGACATCAGAAAACTTTGCCGTGCACGGGCCTCTCTTAGATTACGTCCCGTTGCGCAGATCAAACATTATCTCCCCCTGGAACGTGCTAACATCAAAGGTGGTCGGGAAAATATTATCGCCCCTTGTCGCCTGTAAAAGTCTGTTTGACCGGAGATGTAGAGTGTCTTTTAGATGTAGACAGTTGTTCAGTGTAAATGCCCAGATGTAACGTATTGTTTTGATGTGTTATGAATGTTAGTACGTTGAGCGTGTCGTGTTGTCCTGGACAGTACCAAGTAGTAGCGAGGAATTAGGTCACTAGCGTGAGGTGCCGCCAGGGTATAGTAGACACACACATAATGTCAGTATTCATGTAGATTCAGACGTGTAGTACTTGTATTACAATGTGGTTGATTGTGTAAGTGAGTAATTAACAGTGCTGATAACACGAAGGCCGTATAGGCTCTTGAACAACTTCACATTAACTCACACAACCACAAGTAGAAGTCAGTGAAGTAGGGAATACTGCTGACGTTTACAATATTTATTCATGACGTACGATAATACGATGATGATGGACGAAACAGTCAATAGTATAAGATCGAGTACATAATGTGTGTAGTTACAAAGGTCAGCTTCAGGCATCATAGATCCCAGACATGTAACAATGTCTTGACCAATATTGACTGTTTATGCAATAGCTCTAATCCCTGACTGAGCCCCGTCAGGTAAGCCCTAGCAAATATCTTGCTTAGTACGGGCGATATCAGTTATTTAAACAAAGTCAATGCCATTGTCCTACAATTAGCAAAAGACTTCAGACTGGCCTCACATGCCAGATACTTCATTCTGGTGAAGAGGATTGGCCGTAAACACGGACCAATATGATGACAACGAAATCAGGCCGCAGGTCGCGGGCCTCGATAATCAGGTCACTCTCAGTTTACACAAGCTTCTGAGATTAAATATACTTTCTGCCAAACCATATTCCGCCTGCATTGCGGATCCATAAAGATGATTCTTAGGCTTATGTGTGTAACAGGTCAACTTAGACCTAGTCTTTCAAATATGAAGCCATACTGGGGTACAGTATAATAACTCCTTGTGAGCTTCGCTCACTATGTCGCCATCAGCGATAAATGTACCTGTAAGATCTAAACGAGACGAAAAGATCGAATAATGTTTCAGTTACCTTCTTAAAGAATCCTTACACTCTAAGGTAACACAACACAGCCAATACTGGCATAAAGAAACACTCAGGGACGGAAGAATGACAAGACTGTCATTCCCAGAATTTCCAATCCCTATCGAAAACTTGGCAGAGAGAAATCTACGGATCGGTACATCCGTTCTAAGCCTCAGGTACACTCTCTCTGAATCAGTCTCTCGGCTTTTGCCGCCAAAACCCGCGCATGCCCAAAGAGCATGGACCAGATCGAGGCAAATCCAGACCAGGCGTTTCCGACCAAACGGGTGATAAAGATACTTCGTATATGATCCTATAAATAGACTTAAGACATGTCAACTATAAGACATTGCCTGAGACAGGACAACATAAGACAGGAGAAGATAATCACCAGTCAAACCTGTCACAGAAAGATAATAAACTTTTATCTCTCTTTGATCACATTAAACCAAACATACATTAGGTTGGCGTTTTTTCCACCGTCCAAAATGACGGCAACATTACCACACCTCCCGGGGGAAAAAATGGCACATTTTTTTTTAAATACATCTATGAGCCCGGTGCATTAAGCTCACAACGCATGAGTAATGCGCCGATGAAAGGATCACCAAAAAATATAACATCATAATGTCAGATCCACTCGACGCCCAGTAGAGCGTCTGGTGAGAAGAAAAAATCTCACTAGATAGGAGAAACTATTTTCTCAAAGTACATATATCCGGGGAGGTGTTACCAACCAACTCAAAAGTGCAGGTAATGTTACAACAAAAATTCATATCAATGTGTATAAATGGTGAATGACAATTTCCATAACGAGATTGTACCAACATCGAAATCTCACGACGTATAATGCGTATATAACCATAAATTCAAATGGTCAATCATTAACAACATTTCCAAATTCTTTTTACAAACATATAATTATACATGTGTATAGAACTGAAAGATCCAGAAATCGCGGGAATCTTTGAGGCAACTGTTGGAGGAAAATTCGCAGCTCTCAACTTTTTGGAGGATGATATCAACTCAATCACAGAGAACAGGAAAGACGTGCTTATTGAATCAGCAACAGAAATACTTGGTAAAAGAAAGAAAATAAACAAACCATGGGTTACAGATGACATTCTGAAGTTATGTGATACACGGCGGGAAATGAAAAAGGTTAAGAAAGAGGTTCCTGAAGCAGCATGGCAATACAGTATGGTGAATAAAAATATTAGGAAGAAAATGAAACGGCCAAAGAAAAATGGGTAGCTGATCAATGTGAGTCCATTAATACGGGGCTAATAAAAGGTAACAGCAAGGCAGCTTTTGACACATTAAGAAAACTATCAAAACCCCAACAGCCCAGGGTAACTGTCATAGAAGATAGCAATGGGGCTCTGCTCAATGAAAAAATAGCTGTAATGAGAAGGTGGACAGAATATTGTAAAGAATTATATAACTGTAAACTTGACACTGACTTAGGCATATTAAACAACATTAAGTGCGAAAACAGGGAACTCGGAAATGCAGCAATATTACGGGAAGAAGTGGAAGAGGCTATATGTTCGATGAAAGGAGGGAAGTCACCGGGTGTGGATAATATCCCAGCAGAGCTCTTGAAATATGGAGGACCAGATATAGTAAAAATCATGACAACAATTTGCCAGAAGATATGGAGTACAAAAAAATGGCCAAAAGAATGGACGCAGCCATTAGTAATACCGCTTCCAAAGAAAGGAAATCTAAAAATGTGCAAGAACTACAGAACCATTAGCCTTATTAGTCATCCAAGTAAGGTGATGTTAAGGATACTTTTGAACAGAATAAAACAGAAATCAGAAGAAATCTTGTCAGAGGAACAGGCTGGCTTTAGACCAAAAAGAAGTACCTCAGAACAAATCTTCAATATTAGATTACTTATCGAAAAACATCTCCAACATCAACACGATTTATACCATAACTTCATCGATTTCACAAAAGCCTTCGATCGAGTCTGGCATGAAGGCTTATGGCAAGTAATGAGAAAATTCAATTTTGATACCAACATCATAGATATCATTGAAGCACTATACAAGGACGCAAGCAGTGCTGTTTTTGCAAGCAACGACATTGGAGAATTTTTCAAAACAACTGTAGGAGTTCGGCAGGGATGTATCCTGTCCCCAGTGCTCTTTAATATTTATCTAGAACATATTATGCAGGAGGCTCTCTACGATTATAAATCAACCATATCGATTGGAGGCCGACCTCTGTGCAACCTACGTTTTGCTGATGATATTGATCTGATAGCTGGATCAGAATCAGAACTGCAAGACCTTACCTCTAGACTGGAGAAAGTAACAAAAACATATGGGATGGAAATTAATATAGAAAAAAGCAAGATATTGGTGAATAGCCATAAGAAACATGTTCCGACCAACATTACGTTAAATGGGCAAACGTTAGAAGAAGTTAACACCTTTAAATATCTCGGGTCCACTATATGTAGTGATGGAAGATCAAGTAAAGAAATCAAGACAAGACTTGAGATGGCCTCAGCTGCCATGGCAAGGTTGAATGTGATCTGGAAAAGTAACATCAGTTTTCCTGTGAAGATCAAATTATACAAATCACTTGTATTATCTATTCTCTTGTATGGGTGTGAGAGCTGGACACTCACTGCAGATATGGAGCGAAGGATTCAGGCTTTCGAGCATAAATGTTATAGAAGAATTTTGCGCATTTGCTATAAAGAGCACAAAACAAATGTCTATGTTAGAGAGAAGATAAACACCTATGCAGGCCACCAAGAACCACTTTTGTCAATAGTGAAACGTCGAAAGCTCGCCTGGTTTGGGCATGTAACTCGTCATGACTCCCTTTCGAAAACGATCCTTCAGGGAACAGTCGAAGGTAAACGGAGAAGAGGAAGGCAGAGAAAATCCTGGGCTGATAACATCAAAGAATGGGCAGGACACGGTTTTTCCACACTTGTACGCATTGCTGAGGATAGAGAGCAGTGGAGGACCCTGTCTGCTGATGCTTCCACCATAGCACCCCTACGACCCATGACGGGTTACGGGCTGAGATGATGATAGAACTAATATCTGATGACGTCAGAAGACCAAGACGATGCTCTATTCCGGCGATGACTTGTAAGCAAGATCCTCAAGGAACATCAGGACGTCTATAGAAGTCATCGTAGTTATACACCGTTCCAACATATCACGTCGGTTTGCTGAGAACAATACAAACAGTACATTTCTTAAAATGTTATAATGTACCATAGTCACTTAATATATATCTAAACTGTAAATGTGGCCGCATTAATTTTTTTGACATTTATTTCATATGAAACAATGCCCTCCTCTGTTTTACCGAAGACGGTAACAGAGAAAGCAAGTAATCAATACATAACCATAAGTTTAAACAAAGTGACAACAAGTGTTATAGAAGCATGTTATTGTAAGAATAGATCATAACTTTGATATGTAACAGTGGATCTAGACAAAAGAGCTAAGAAGCTTCATGTGGGCATCGAGACAATATGTGTGCCATCACATTATCCGAACCACGGATAGCTCGTACCGTGAAATGAAAAGGTTGAAGAGCAATAGCATATCGAGTGGATCTCGAACTCTTCAAATCCTTATTCTGCATAGCTGTGAGAGCTTTTTGGTCGGTTTCTACTACAAAATGCGCGCCAAGAAGGAATCTTTGGAGTTTAAGAATTGCCCAGACCATAGCTAGCAATTCTCGGTCTAGAACAGAATAATTCCTTTCTGCCGCATTCAGTTTTCTCGAGACATACATTACAGGATGCAGAGTCTCAGAATACTCTTGCATCAGTGCCGCCCCGATCCCTATTGCTGAGGCGTCACTACGAAGGACAAACGTCCTATCGGCTGTATGTAGTCTTAAAATAGGAGGAGACGAAAATAATGACAATCTGATCCAATAAAGATTGGCATTCTTGGGACCAACGCACCATATTAGGAGACCCTTTCTTCAATAGGGTTGAGAGTGGTGCCGTAATAGAGGAAAGATTCGGAATGAATCTTCCGTAGAACTGTATTAGGCCCAAGAGACTACGGATCTGTTTTTTAGTCTTAGGAATAGTGATGTTCAGTATCTTAGAAGTGTTGTGGTCTTCTGTCTTCAAGAGACCAGGACCAACACGATGACCAAGAAAAGAAATCTCACTAAACCCAACATAGCCTTTAGAGGGTTTAGCTGTCAAATTATGCTCACGTAGAGTAGACAACAGTTCATCTAATCCCAGATAGTGATCTTCCCAAGAATCGCTAAAAAGACAGATATCGTCCAAGTATGCAATCACATCAGACCGATATGCCAGTATTCGACGCATCATGCGTACGAATGTAGCTGGGGCATTCATAAGGCCAAAAGGCATAAAGTTCCATTGGAACAAACCCCTAGGTGTGGAGAAAGCAGTGAAAGGTTTGGCTCGTTCGGTTAGAGGAACTTTCCAGTACCCTTTAAACAAGTCCAGCTTTGTAAAGAAACGAGAATTGGAAAGTTTAGTAAGTAACTCATCCAAGAGAGGCATAGGTTCTGCATCGAACTTCGTTACTTTATTTAGTTTACGGTAATCGACGCAAATGCGTATGTTATTGTCTTTCTTTCGGACAATAACCATAGACGACGAGTATGCCGAACTGGATGGTTCAATTATTCCTAACTTTATCATTTCATCCAACTCTTTCTCGACTTGAGTTTGGAAGTGCATATGAATAGGGTAAGGTCTGACCCTGATAGGAGTATGGTCAGTCAATACAATGTCATGTTCAATGACTGTAGTGTGTCCAGGAATGTCCGTGAGAACATCCTGAAATGCTTGTAACATGGAAGAGATTTGTGACTGTTCCTTAGTTGATAAATTAGGTGAAATTGCAACATCCTTCCATGATTCCGTAGAATGAAGTGGAATCATCGGAAGAGGAAGATTAACATCAGAGAAAGTAGATTCCTCATCCTGTATGACAGACAGCGATGAGTAATGGCCACAAGCGACTGTAGCGTCGTCCGTCGCTTGAAAGATAAGTTGTAAGTACTCTGGACGTTCATAAAATTCCGTAAGCATATTTATGTGAAAAGTTTTATGCTTTCCGTCAATATCGACGACATAGTCGACATCAGAAATTTTAGATACAATCTCAAAAGGACCTTTCCAACCAATAAGAAGTCTATTTTCCCTGGAAGGAAGTAATACAAATGCTTTGTCTCCAGGACAAAGTTGACGTAGGCATCTATTTTTATTTGCAAACTGTCTTGCCTTTGCTTTATGAAATTCAGATGCAGAAGTTGCTAATTTGCAAGCTTCAATGATTTTCTGCCTGAGAGCAATGACATACTCATAAGAAGATTGTGTGTCATCACTAATATCATCGGCAGCTATTAGATCGGGAAGTAAGGACATTTGGCCGCGCGGACGCGCGCCAAAGACGAGCTCGAAAGGAGAAAACCCGGTATGTTCATTAGGAACCTCTCTATAAGCAAAGAGAGCAGCGGGTAAGACTCTGTCCCAATCCTGAGGATGATCCTCAGTTATTTTCCCAAGTAAATTTTTGAGAGTTCTAATGAGACGTTCGATTAGTCCATTAGACATAGGATGATAAATACTACTCAGTGATCTCTTGATATTAAGAGTAGACATCACTTGCGACATCGTCTCAGATATCAGTTGGGTGCCATGGTCTGACAAGATTTCCCTAGGGAATCCCAACCGCGAAAATATCAGCCAAAGAGCGTCTGCAATATCGGCAGTCGAAATGCTCTTCAGAGGTATGGCCTCTGGCCATCGAGTACACATGTCAACACATGTAAGAATAAATTGATGTCCTCTGGCTGACTTTATTATAAAAGGACCAATGATATCTATCGCCATTTTCTGAAATGGACGGATAGGAATGTCCGCAGCCTGGATAGGTGCTGCATGGCGAGGACCTTTCGATTTTACTTCTTGACAAACTCTACACGAGCGGCAATAAAGACGTATGTCTCTGTTGACGAATGGCCAAAAGAAAGCCGCAAGAACTCTCGACTTCGTACGTGAAAATCCCATATGACCAGCGCATTGGGAGTCGTGAGCATGTTGCAGTATTCTAACTCTCATGTCTTTCGGAACAAGAATTTGTGAATGTATAGACATGTCAGAGTGTTGTACCATACGCACTAGTACGCCATTCTTCATAGTGATCCAAGATTTATGATCTGTGTTCTTATTTGGGTCACCTTTTTTGCCAGAACGAAGAATTCTTTTAGGGAAATGTCTTCCTGTTGACTTTTGATAAAAGAGTCACGTGAAATGACATCATGATCATCTTGATCACGTACCTCAACACCTTCGGTCGATGAAGTCTGAGGCACATTCTGAGCCTGAGCTCTCGTGATAACTGCATTAGCAGCTTCTAAGTTATGTTCTTCCCAAGCAATAATCTGCTGCGGGGTACACTCTTTAATGCCGTGTATACGCCCGACGATAAGATCCGCAATAGGATTCGGAAGCAGACACGCTTGGACCTCTCCCGTAAAGAAGGGAGTAGCTATATGGATGATAGCGGTAGAGTATTTTTCCACTGTGCCACCAAATGTTACACATTTGATCACTCTTCCAGTGGCACATGAAGGATCTACTAGAGATTGTCTAACCCCAATAGTGGTACATCCAGAATCAAAGAGGACTAAGACTGGATCATTATTCATTAGACCCCTATGTAGAATAAGAGATCCTCTCCCGTCATGCGCCGCTGCGGCAGGAAGAGCAGACAGAGGATGACCGCAACTCAAGGTGGATATAGTAGTAGGTTCAAATAAAGTGGTGCACTGAGGGCATTGAGATGCTCTCCCAAAATCAAAGGCAGAACAAGAACTAGCACTAGCGCTAGGTTTACTATTGTTTTGTTCATTACTAACTCCTTCTGACTCTTGTTCAGCACAGTTAGTATGATGACATGATCTGTTATTATTATGCTGCCATCTACCTCGATTACTATTTCCTTTGGAATTATGGTAATTACCCCTATAGCTATTATTATTTTGGTTTGAACCGCAGTTTTCACAATTGTGATTGTGATTTACCCCTTGATGAAAATATCTATCAGACTGATACTGCTGTCTTCCTAAAGAATTATGGCGAGGATAGTTTTTATTGTGGCTACCCCTTTTAAAGTTACCAAATTTGTTGGAACCATAATTATGAGGGCTATCAGATTGCCTCCAATTCCTAGAAGACGAGCCTCTTTGGCATGAATCACTTTGATCCTGTCCAAAGTTACGCTTACTTTTCTTATCGAAGTTGCGCTGAGTACCTTTAACTTTACCTCCGAAATTAGAATTGTATGGAGTCGCAGAAGCCACGGGTAAACCTTCTTTAATCTTATTATTGCTAATTGTTTGTTGTGGATGAGCAGTGACATATTGGCAACAATATTGTTCCATTTCTTTTATGTCCTTAGGTTTACGTTCGGGTATAAAGGCAAGAAAAGACTCATTAACAGATGACATTACTTTGTCTCTAAGCAACAAGTCCATAAGTGCTTCATAAGTATGTTCAGTCTTAGACAACTCTATCCATCTAGTGAAAGTAAGGCGTATCTTTCCTATAAAGTCCGAGAACTCTACACCAGATTCTGGTAACATAGTCTTAAAACGAAGACGGTAATCATCTTCTTTAAGCTGATATCTTTTCAATAAGGCTGCTCTGACAACTTCATACTTAGTCATATCATGTTCTTCTATTGCCATTATAATACTTAATGGTTCACCTGTAAGTGAATTCAACAGTTGTCTAACATATTGTGCCTTATCTACTTTATATGTTACACAATTAAGTTCTAGTCTATCTAGATAGAACGTTATGTCATCTTTCGAAGGATTAAAATGAGGAAGTTTGAACTTATAATCATGACTTTTTGTGCTCGAAGAAGTCGCTTGAGAACTCCCTATATTAGTCACTTTCAACTTCTCTATTTCCAAAGCCAAGAGTCTTTCTTCATGTTCTCTTTGATGCTTTTTCTCTTCAAGTTCTCTTTGATGCTTTTTCTCTTCAAGTTCTCTTTGATGCTTTTTCTCTTCAAATTCTCTGTCTTGCTGAATCTTCCTTTCTTCAGCTTCTCTTTCTAGCTGCGCTTGAATCTTTTTCTCTTCAAATTCTCTGTCTAGCTGAATCTTTTTCTCTTCAGCTTTTTTAGCTTTGGCATATTGAGCAAGCGCAAAATCCTCCAATTTCTCATCATCTTTACCAAGGGCCAACCCTTGCTGGATGAAGAAATCTAATGTAGACATCCTGTCTACAAATGTGCTGTCAATATATCTGAAATAGCAACACAAGTTATCCCAATCTCAGTGGGAGATGAGTCTTTTACAAAGATTAAGTACAATTACCCTATTTATTAAGTCACCAGTAATCAGCTCAGTATATAATTTGCATCATATAAATAATAGTACATGATCAAGTATACATGAAGACTGTATATATTAACAATATCACGATAACTAAACAAAGACAAGCATCTAAACAAACGAAAACATTCGCAGAGGTCAAAAGAAAATACAGCTTAACTAAATCAAATGTTGTGAAAAATCACAATGATAACTGCGAAAAATCACAAAAATACAATGACAACACAGTGTATAAACAAAAGGGTGTAAAGAAATTAACAATAGAAAAGAGAAGGCAGACAAATACAAACAAAACGAATCAGAAACTAAAGTACGGAGAAAAATAACGAAAACAACACTAACACATCTCGTCACAGCTAAGAAAAAAAAATAAATAAATAGCAACAAAAGTCGCTTGCAATTTCCACTGTGAGAAATATGCACAATTCCTAAAGAACGCTTACAGTAACCCTCGGTTGAGTGGGATATTTACTGTAAGACACTCCAACCTGAACCCGCAGAAGAAAAAAAATACACATTAACTCAACAAGTAAACAAAGAACAAGTAAACAATAGAATGCATATAATGAATGTGTAACGAGGAAGGCTTATTTGCACACAAAATAAAGGCTCAGTTTAACATGTAAAACCAGGCCACTTATCTTTAAGCGTAATCCTCTACAACCGCAAAGATGCAGTTCATTGCAGTACACTGGTAAACACTAGTAGACGTTCCACCGTTGAAGGTCACCGTAACTTGACAACAGGTGTAGTAGTCTCCAAAGTGAAGCTATCAAACCAAACTCGACTTCAGTTGAGAATGTTTGTAGAATGCCGTAGTAAACAACAGATTGAACTGTTCTATGTTTACAATTCAAGCTTGCACGTAAACTTGTGACGTGAACTTTGACACATATGTCCTTCGACGATTGTCACAGTGTTAAATAACTTCGTTAGCAACTGTGGTCCATGTAGCACTATTGTAGCAGCTGTGGTCCATGTAGCAATTCTGCAGCAGCTGTGGTCCATGTAGCAATTCTGTACCATCCATAAATGTATACGTCGGTCAGCAGACGTTGACCTATTTCCTACTGCGTAGCTGACAACTAAACGTCAATCTTGTTTTCCGGATGCATAAATCCAGATGTGGGCAGGAAAGTCCGTGTCGTTGACAAAAAACCCACGAATCTGGTCCACCAGATGTAAAAGTCTGTTTGACCGGAGATGTAGAGTGTCTTTTAGATGTAGACAGTTGTTCAGTGTAAATGCCCAGATGTAACGTACTGTTTTGATGTGTTATGAATGTTAGTACGTTGAGCGTGTCGTGTTGTCCTGGACAGTACCAAGTAGTAGCGAAGAATTAGGTCACTAGCGTGAGATGCCGCCAGGGTATAGTAGACACATACATAATGTCAATATTCATGTAGATTCAGACATGTAGTACTTGTATTACAATGTGGTTGATTGTGTAAGTGAGTAATTAACAGTGCTGATAACACGAAGGCCGTATAGGCTCTTGAACGACTTCACATTAACTCACACAACCACAAGTAGAAGTCAGTGAAGTAGGGAATGCTGCTGACGTTTACAATATTTATTCATGACGTACGATAATACGATGATGATGGACGAAACAGTCAATAGTATAAGATCGAGTACATAATGTGTGTAGTTACAAAGGTCAGCTTCAGGCATCACAGATCCCAGACATGTAACAATGTCTTGACCAATGTTGACTGTTTATGCAATAGCTCTAATCCCTGACTGAGCCCCGTCAGGTAAGCCCTAGCAAATATCTTGCTTAGTACGGGCGATATCAATTATTTAAACAAAGTCAATGCCATTGTCCTACAATTAGCAAAAGACTTCAGACTGGCCTCACATGCCAGATACTTCATTCTGGTGAAGAGGATTGGCCGTAAACACGGACCAATATGATGACAACGAAATCGGGCCGCAGGTCGCGGGCCTCGATAATCAGGTCACTCTCAGTTTACACAAGCTTCTGAGATTAAATATACTTTCTGCCAAACCATATTCCGCCTGCATTGCGGATCCATAAAGATGATTCTTAGGCTTATGTGTGTAACAGGTCAACTTAGACCTAGTCTTTCAAATATGAAGCCATACTGGGGTACAGTATAATAACTCCTTGTGAGCTTCGCTCACTATGTCGCCATCAGCGATAAATGTACCTGTAAGATCTAAACGAGACGAAAAGATCGAATAATGTTTCAGTTACCTTCTTAAAGAATCCTTACACTCTAAGGTAACACAACACAGCCAATACTGGCATAAAGAAACACTCAGGGACGGAAGAATGACAAGACTGTCATTCCCAGAATTTCCAATCCCTATCGAAAACTTGGCAGAGAGAAATCTACGGATCGGTACATCCGTTCTAAGCCTCAGGTACACTCTCTCTGAATCAGTCTCTCGGCTTTTGCCGCCAAGACCCGCGCATGCCCAAAGAGCATGGACCAGATCGAGGCAAACCCAAACCAGGCGTTTCCGACCAAACGGGTGATAAAGATACTTCGTATATGATCCTATAAATAGACTTAAGACATGTCATCTATAAGACATTGCCTGAGACAGGACAACATAAGACAGGAGAAGATAACCACCAGTCAAACCTGTCACAGAAAGATAATAAACATTTATCTCTCTTTGATCACATTAAACCAAACATACATTAGGTTGGTGTTTTTTCCACCGTCAAAAATGACGGCACCATCGCCTCTTCAAACTGTCCGTTATTTCTCCGCGCAACTGCCTAATGACCGATAATTGGCAAATCAGCTCGCGTGAGAAACTCAAGTAAACAAATCAGGGCTCGCTGCCTGTTATGCTGGCAGGTCACGGAAATTGGTAAATGTCTGTTTGTTTACATGTCAAGAAAAAATGGCGTGGGTTAGATATGAGTAATGCAGTCAGAAAATTGCGTGGTTTGGCTTAGCCAATGGTAGACACTAAATGGGAAAGCAAAGGCTGTCAGATTACTGTGTCAATATTTTCGTTCCACGTCACATGTATTCTATTAGAGCTTACACGATTCAGTTTTCGCATTTACCAGAAGATGTGGTGCGATTGTTTTAGATAAGAAAATTAGTAATGTGGGGATTTGTGCTCTTTTTACACCAAAAGAAAAGTGTGAAAATATGCACCCAATAGTATTATGCGCGCTTTTGAATTGATTTTTGGTAGGCTGTGTGCACGTGTTGTTCGCCGTACATTAAACCACTTTGCTTTTCTTATTGTCATCCCATCAGTTTGTTTTCATTTTTTTATTTTATTTCACAAATCTATACGTTAATCTTTTTATTGTCTTGGAATATCAACATTTCCTATATTGTCCTACAGTTTCACTTTGAGAACCCAACTTGCTCGAAGAGGTAAAAGCGACTGTAAACTGTGATATACTTTCTTTTTCTCAAATCTCCGAACTTGAAGTACCACCTTCCTTGTATGATGTCCTGATCTTGGCCATTTTAGCGGTATCTTTCTGTATCCTTCTAGAACCAGCCGTATATTAATCTGCCTAAAAAAGAATCATACATATTACTCGCAGTCCCCATTCGTCCCGTGTCTATAAAAATCGTTTGTTTACCATGTCTCCAATTTTTTTTTTAGTTTGCCCAGTCTCCAGAGATCATTTGTCTACCCTGTCTTCAACAATTTTTTTTTACTGTCTCTCCAACAACCGTTTATCTACCCTGTTATCAACAATCGTTTATCTACCCTGTCTCCAACAATTGTCTTCCTACCCTTTCTCCAAAAATTATTTGTCTACCCTGTCTACAACAATTGTTTGCCTACTCTGTCTCTAAAAATTGTTTTTCTACCCTGTCTCCAAAAATCATACCCTGTCTAAGAAAATCACGTATCTACCCCGTCTCTAAAAATAGTGCCTCTACCGTGTCTCCAAAAATTGTTCGTCTACCCTGTCTCAAACAATGATTTGTCTCCTCTGTCTCCAACAAGCGTTTGTCTACCCTGTCTCCAAGAGCCGTGTGTCTGCCTTGTCTTTAAGAATCGTTTGTTTACCATGTTTCCAACAATGATTTATCTTCCCTGCTTCCAACAATCATGTATCTACCCTGCCAGCAACAATCTGACTCTTCATTTCTTTGAATAAACATGTTCCCATGAGTTGCTGAGATAGATGTACTTCGCCAAAAGTCCGAAAAGTCAATCGGAATCTACTTTCTTTCACGTGACAAGAAGGCGGTCGCCATTTGTGAACATTGGAAGTGTTAGTTAATTATCGAACAACCCGAATTCTTGAACAGTTTCTTAACTGTGCACGTTATGTGTAGAGAAAGCGCTGTTCTTTGCCCTGTTCGTAAATGGGTTAGTAGGAGATGAGAAAATGCGTTGACCTATTAGAATCATTCATGGAAGGGATAGAAGTTAAATATAAACAAGTAACCACCCCCCACCCCACCCCCGGATGACCGCACTGATTGCCCTGTGCCATTTTTCTGTGCCCTTTCTATTCCTTTTCAACTTCATTGGATCTTTACGTGCTTTTGTAATGGGTGCTCAATTTACTTTTCACGTTGCAATGCGTGCTTTTTCCGTACTTTCCCGAAAAGGTGGGGGAATATTTTTCGTTGCTGATTACAGGACCATTAACGTAAACTGTTAGTAATTTGAGGATACCCAGTTCCGGAAGTTGACAATTACAATTCAGCTGAAATATAAAAACGTAGTAATTTTTCACTACCGGTATCCCGACTCGGTGCAATAAAAATGAAATATTTTTTACAATATTACACTAAGAAACATTCCAACTCGGGGCATATCTTCATAATTTATACTAGTCACTGTATTTATATATGCAATAGTTTGTTATAAATCGCATTTAAGAATAAACTGCATTTGTATTTATTTATATTCTTTTGACTTTGATCGCCTCTGGATATTCAACGGCCTGCCAATTTATGAGAGGTCATTAAATGAGAAAACACGAAACAGCAATTCTAGTCAGTCGTCAGGTTTGTTCAACCGTACTCCGGCCATTTAAATAATGAGTTTATTCGTTTATTTTCTGTGACTCTTTGAATTCGGAATCATTAAATATTTAATGACCTCCCTGCAGCGTTGGCGTAATGATTTTTTTTTTTTTTTTTTTGATTTTTTTATTCCATCAGAGTGTTTTCATTGGTTATTGTATTTTGGTGTGTATTTATGTTTCACTGATGAAAATTTGCACCAGCTTTTTTTTTTCTATTGTACCTTTTTTTAGTCTACGAGCGTCCACTTGTAAGAGCATGTCTATCTGTATGTGTTGCGGGAAAAGCAGGCAAATAACAAACAAACAAACAACTGTGCGCAAGTATTTTTGTTAGTTTGATTCACAGCCGTTAAATTCACCGAGATTGTAGTGTTTAATATCTTCTCAAATTATTGTGCATTTTGCCATTCTTGTCGCTGTACGATATATTACGTCATCATCATCATCATTCCAACTAACATGGTTTGGCCATGTTTGCAGACTGGGAGAAGATCGGCTACCAAGACAAGCATGAGAAACAAAGAGCCAGGGATCCAGACCCCCAGGACGACCCAGAGTCCGCTGGGAGGACAACATTAGACAATCTTTGAAGGACCGAGGACTAGAATGGAACCAGGTCAGGAGGAAGACAGTCGATAGGATGGTCTGGCGCTCTCTCTTCCAAACCTCTACACCTCACGGTAGAAGGGGAACAACTAAGTAAGTAAGTAAGTATCATCATCATTACCATCATCTCGATTTTCGCTCCCGTTGGAGCATGGATGCACTACTGCCAGCTAGCTCCATTACAGGAAGCCAGCACCAAAGCATCCATGTGCTGTTGTAGCGGTGGATTCTGTAGCTATTTGATTGACATCAGGAGGTTGTAAATTAGCAGATACATAAGGTACTTTACGTTTGGACATACACCGTAATGTAACCGAAAGACTCGTTGTGCAGGTAGAAAGATTTGCCCCTCTCCAAGACGACGCAACAATCCCTTTAAAAAGAAATCATTTCGCCATTCCGATGTACGAAATCATGTAAGTCGTCCTTTACGGCATGCCTGACGGAACAGTTGTCCTTTACATCATGCCTGACGGAACAGTTGTCCTTTATATCATGCCTGACGGAACAGTTGCCCTATACGGCATGCCTGACGGAACAGTTGTCCTTTACGGCATGCCTGACGGAACAGTTGTCCTTTACGTCATGCCTGACGGAACAGTTGTCCTTTACGGCATGCCTGACGGAACAGTTGTCCTATACGGCATGCCTGACGGAACAGTTGTCCTTTACGTCATGCCTGACGGAACAATTGTCCTTTAGGACATGCCTGACGGAACAGTTGTCCTATCCATTCTTTGACTTCTCAGAGATTCCCCGGTAGCTACACGAGGCCTGATAAATTAAATAATCATCATCATCATGTGTCGCTTCTTATGAAGCATGGAGCCCCCGCTGAAGCTGTCTTCCTTCCAGGAAGCCTGCACAAAGCGTACACATGTTTTTGTAATGATGGTGTCTGTATCAGTCTGTTTTATCTGTTGAGGTTGCCAGCCTCATGCACAACCCTCATATTAGTTGCATAGTACGACACGCGTAGAGGAACAGTGGTCTTACTCTGTCTTTGTCTCTCCAGAGATCTCACGAGAACTACGAGAGGACCTCCTTACCTCAAGGAAGCAAACATCATATTCCAACGCCCAACCTCATATTAATCTCTTCTTACGACATGCTCGAATAGCAGAAGTCCTAATCATTATTTGTCTCCTCAGCGAGTTTCCGGAATTACACGGGTCATTAACCATATTAATGTTAGCTCAATTATAATTCTCTTTTCTGTCATTTTCCATTATAATTCTCGTTTTTGTCACGTTCACTGTGACGTATAATGGAAAAAGAGCCTACAGTAATCTGACAGACTTTGTAATCTCGTAGCATTCTATGATTTGCTAACAAAACCATGCATTTACTGCCTGCCTTACTCACACAAGTAATTTTTTATCCGCGCCTCTTTTCTTTGAACATAAGCAAACGAAGTGTTTACAAACTTTCGTGACCTGCCCGTCATAACAGGTAGCGAATCAGATTTGTTTACCTCGTCTCATCACGCGAGCCTATCTGTCAATCATACGATACCTGACAGACCGCACGTGAAAAAACACAGACCCTTTGCAGTTCGTACTCAGGAGAAGTCAGAAACCCCTGGGCTCTTTGATCTTCAGAAGCGAGCATTCGTACAGAGAAAATCTTAGAGAACCCCGTTACACGTATAAGTCTTTTGATGACTATTGAAAGCGCCCGACGAAAGATGGGCGTAAGCCTTTATCTGGGAACTCACATAGTAACGTGAAAAGTAACCTCATCGATAGATCAGAGAAATAGAATGATATAAACTGTGTTTTCTTAAACCTGCTATCAGTTGTAACTCAGAATTTTTGAATAGTCTAAGCACGTAGTTCTACAACCATTGTGGAAAATGTGTTATTAGCATTCGTGGGGATTTTTCATTCTGATTTCTCGTAATAATTAGTGCTTACGTGTTTAAAAGTGTTAGCTTTTACCATTATAATTCACTTAGATTTTCTAGCTGTTAAAACACTAGTGAAATAAAATAACGCGTAGCTATTTCATACCAGATGTTCAGTTATAATGTTAATTTTCACCACACGCTTTCTCACACAAGAAGAGACGGTTTTAGCCGACGGATTTATATGCTAGGCTCGACTGATAGTGACAGACAAGAATTCACGTTTTATTTCATTGTGCGTATTTATTATAAGTGACTATTATTTATTATCAAACGACTAAACTATCAGACGCCGACCAAATTAATAGCTACTTAACGACCGGCGATAGTCTGTGATAATTGACATTGTACGCTGATAGTTAAGCGCGAGCAAGGGGCGGAGAGAGTTGCATAAATCCCTCCGACCTAAATACTCAGCGCTAGCGACGGGCGATAGGGTAGGCATAAAGGAAAACACCGTGTGCCTTTTAAATTTAATCAGAACTGACGGAGTGGATAAGAGATCGTCTTGTCCCTGTCTGTGTGCGTATATGTAGCTATATAGAATAGTAGCATTTTTCCATAAATGTTTTCTTATATATTCCTAGCAGACCTGATCAAGAGCGTCCAGCGGTCTTTCTTTTTTACTGATTGGTTAATGTTGTCTTTTTCTTGGCTTGTGCGTCACCAATTTCATTTGTGAGCTATTATTTGCCAACGATACACGAGAAACATTTTAACTTATAAATTTAACTGGACTTACCAAACCCAGCAATATTTTTTCTATTTTATCAGCCCACTGGGGTGTGCAAAAATAACGTTTATTCCCGACTTCTGACAGTCGTATTCAAGCGAAGCATCCAGAAATTTACGCTGTTTCAGAATCGGCGCTTTAACGTAGAGTCAGCCGATAGGATTATCATCATCATCATATGTGACATTTTTTTAGCAACCAGATGTTTCCCAATACTGGAAGTATTTTCCTCTTTTAACTGTGAACCCCAAGAGCACGTTCTACGTCAACTATTGGCGGTGAAATTTTGTTCATCCAGGAAAAACCCACACCAGATTCGGCGTTCACCTCACTAGCCTTTGTTTGTTAGAGGATGGACTGGGGCCAATTTGGGTAGTGAGCCTGATATGACATGTTCAGGGATAATTGTATTTCCAAGGGATATCACCAAGAGTAGATAAGAGTGATTGAGTGGGCACTGTATGAAAGAGAGAGTGAATATTTTCCTTTGTTACAGGGACTTTGTTCGTTCGTTCGTTATTTTGTCTGCTATGTTGCTGTTATACCCTGTTCAACCTGAAAGTTGGTTATAATTGGGGTATATTGTGCGTTTAGTTTCTTCGGTGCTAGTCGAATGTTAGTCCTGAAAAGGACTGGTCCTGAAAAGGACCACTAGCTGGCTGTCTGGATACAGGGACTTTACCAAAATTGGATTTGCTTAAACTTGTTTACTTTACTGGGTAGCATATAGTAGGAACTTGTTTACTTTACTGTCTACTCTATAACATAGTGCAAACCTTCGACCTTTGGGTTATTAACTTTTTGGGTTCTTTTCTCCATAAGGGGAGGGCACATTTATTCTGCTATTTCATATGTATGTAAATCTGATGTTATTTGATCTTTCTTTAGATATTTGATGTTGTCAAGTTTAAAGGATAATAAACAACAAAAGAAACTTAACTTTGTGTGTTGGTCAGACCCATACCCAAGTAACTATAGTTTTCACGTTTGTGTGTCTTGTGGTCACATAGCTGTGTGTGTGTGTAGTTAAACGTATATTAATATGTATGAGGAAAGCAAGGTTGTCTCGTACTAAATTATAGTCGTATAGATAGGCTGGAATAGAGAAACTTACTCATTCCAGAGTCACATCTTCTCCTTAAGCTATCACCCGTGAAATCTATTTCTCACACCTTTTCTCACGTATCTATCACCATCCACTCTACTCAGACGGGACAAAAATATCTCACAACCTATCTGTACGACATTCACTTATAATTCTCTTATCCGTCATGTTAGATCCATTATAATTCTATTATCCGTCACGTTAGTTCCATTACAATTCTCTTTTCCGTCATGTTAGTTCCATTACAATTCTCTTTTTTGTCATGTTCCATTATAATTCTCTTTTCTGTCATGTTCCATTATAATTCTCTTTTCTGTCATGTTCCATTACAATTCTCTTTTCTGTCATGTTCCATTATAATTCTCTTTTCTGTCATGTTCCATTATAATTCTCTTTTCTGTCATGTTCCATTACAATTCTCTTTTCTGTCATGTTCCATTATAATTCTCTTATCCGTCATGTTAGTCCCCTGATAATTCTCTTAATATCATGTTAGTCTCATCTTTTCCCACCAAAGCTGCAACCTTTGGTCATAGCGCATTTCTTGGGATGGGATCTACAATGTGCGGCTGTTGAAACAACGTGAATTTTCCCCAATTGATTCTTGACCTGGGGCTTTTCTTTTCAAAGAAATATTCCTGCCTCTGTTGCTTTGAAGTGACTAAATTTCTGGAATTGTCCTCCCAAAAATAGTAACACTCGCCAAAGAAAAATGCGCAAAGGTTTGTGTGTATGCGCCATCTGAACGGCGTGCACGTTCAGACTTTGTTTAACATCGGATGTAAAACAAATATTTTGGTTTTAATACGGGAATAAAAAAATAATTGAAGACAATGTTGATAACTATCTAACTGTCACTACCTAAGTGAATTGTATCTGATGAAGAGACAATTGCAGCGAAATTGTTTAAATATGCATTTTCGTACACAAGTGTTTAGAGATGTATAAATACCCACACTTAATGTTTACGGACGTTTACTTCCTCCAGCACGTAATTGTGTGCACCAAGAATAAAGAGGCTTTAGATCTGAATAGAGATAGTATAACAAAACTTCCGGTAAGCTAAAGATCTATTATAGTTACAATCAAATAGTATCTGAAGTTTCCAGTGATGTTATGAACTATTCGGCCGATTAAAACAACAGAAAGCCAAGGTACTCTTCTGCTGAATGATCGGATGTTCACACTTAACATTATTTTTTCACAAGTATTTGAATAAATAAAATTGCGGTTAAGTATTGGTGCTTTTGAATTTAATTCCCGTCATATGGCTTCTTTTTTTTTTTTTTTGGTTCGTTTTTTGCCTTCTTCTGGTGAGGCGCGTTCCTTTCAACCTATGTGGTTATGTCAGAGTGCATTTACCATCCCAAAATAAAGTTAACTGTGTTGACTGCTAACCCGATCAGCGTTGATAGATACTAAGTCCTGAAAAGGACCAACATTATCTGCTAGCATAAAGCCCTAAAAAGGACTCGCCAGCTACGCCAACGCCCGATGACAGGATTTTACTCTAGTACAGTGGTTCCCAAACTTTTTCGGTTCACGTCGTCCTTGGTGTACCAGGATTTTTTCACGGCGCCCAAAGTCAGAACATAAGCCTACCTAACAGTTGCAGTGCGCAGTTGGTGCGGTTAGGTTGGTTAACTAAAAAAAAAAAAAAAAATGAAACACGTATTTCAAATTCACAAACAATTTATATAAAAAGTATTAATAAAGTAATAATTAGGAACAATCATATCAACACATTTAACTTTTCAAAGATATCACACAAGTATGCTAGTTTTACCAAAAAGTCTGTTTCCACGAAGTGTTTGGCATATTCGTGTTTTTCCTCTTCAAGAAAAGTGTACATTTCCTGCCGTAATTCAAACGTACGGGATAATACATTGCCATGAGAGAGCCATCGCGAGGGGCAGTAGTACAACAAAGACGTAATTTCGGCTCCCATATCCTCACACAATTTTTTGAAAAACCTTGCTTTCACTGGCCGAGTTTTTATAAAGTTTACCACATTCACCACACATCGTAAGACCAGATTCAGTGGAGGACTCAGATACTTTGATGCGAGTGCTTCTCTGTGAATGATGCAGTGGGTCCACAGTGAATCCGGAGCTTTGCTTCGAATAAGCGCCTGCAATCCTCCATAACGGCCGGACATCGCACGACCACCATAAGTACAGACACCAACGCACTTTGTCCACTCCACATTATTTTCAACCATAAATGTGTCCAGTGACTAGAACAATCCAGTTAAATTTTGACATCGAGCGCCATCTAGTATTACTATTGAAAAGCGAAACAGTTAGTGGTTTGTACAGTGTCCGTTAGATGTCCTTCTATCATCGCATCAACACATTGATGGTCCGATTCTAAAACCACGTGGGCTAAGTGTAATTTCAGTAAAAATATTGGAATATTTCGCGGCGCCCCTGTAAACCAGCCAGGGCGCCGGGGCGCACAGTTAGGGAACCACTGCTCTAGTATATATATAATTCTCCAAAATTGTCCCGTGCGTCCCACAATATTTTTTATTGCACTCTGGAAATTATATAAAAGTTGTCCGCTTCTGGCCTTTGCATTAACTGCACGACGCTTACCCTCGCGCGCATCTTTTTTACCCACCAAAGTTGCAGTTATATTTTAAATAATAAATAGAAAATACATGATAATGTGCCAAAAATCTACAAAATATTTTGTTGTTATTATTAATTTTTGTCCGCTTGATTGTTTCCCTTTGACAGAGGATAAATTACGTCCCTGGAAAAAAAAGCCAACATTAACTTTTTTTCACCAAAGTTGCAGTCTGAAAATAACGTAAAAGTTGTGCGCTTCTGGCTACTGTACTAAATTGCACAACCCCTGAAATAGCGCGTTTTTCTTGCTAATAGTCTTCGGTATGCACCATCAACGTAAATGGAACAGTTTTAAAACAGGTCAATAGATTCAATTACCTGAGCATCTTAATAGCATTGGATGGATGATGCTTCTCATATGTAAAGCGTAGAATATTTTTTTTTTACACGCTTTTATTTAACTTCACGTATGTCACTTTCAAATCTTGCAATCGATTTTTCAATCACTTCCAGATGAGCAAAAGCTCTGAAACTTGGCATAGTTGTGAATTCCCGATGACAATACAATAAACAGTCAATTATTTAATAATTTAGTATTGTAATTATGACATTATGAGTAATTAAAGTTTTTCGTAAAGAAATGTAAACAAAAAAAAAATGTAAAGCGTGGGGCGCTGATTCTGCATGAATTTAACTTCTGCTTTATACTTCATTAGACACTTATGGATAAAATATATGATAAGCGCTTAAGCGCCCCACGCTTTTTGTCAATTTGATGTTACATTTTTTGACTGCAAGCTATAAACTCCTTGAAAAATTATTTTTGGGTTTTTAGTGCATTAAAAGCGTGTGTTTAAAATATTTTTTTTTTATTTTTTATTTAATTTTATGATGATAAATACCCCGTTCAAACTCTGATGGGTTATAAGTAGGATATATATTGTTTTCAATTCCAAATAATGTGAATATTTGCCGATACGTGAAAATAGCATCACATCTCCTGTCCAGTCATTGTACATAGGGCTAATCAAAATACCAATTTTGTGTGCATGTGAAAAGAAAAAAACTAAACAAACATAGAAAAACAACAAAAACAGAGAGATAAAACAAAACAAACACAAACACAAAACACCAAACGCAAATAATAAACAGGGGGAGGGGTGTAAAGGCCTGGTGTGTTTAGTTGGATATTTACATGACTTTCATTTGTTATGTCATATGTATTATAAGAACATCATCAGACCCCTACCAGAGCAGTCATCAGCGATTTAGTCTTTTCCGTAGTATTCAGGGCCAGTATCACTTCCTGATGGTGCCTGCTGATACTTATTATGCCTCATTTGCCTACTATACCCTCCAGGACATTGATTAAATGTGTCATCCAGGAGAGCCCTGAGGGTGGCCTCCCCTCCACACAACTGCGTAATTTTAAGTTTCCGGTCTTGTTCCAGCTCCTATACAGTGTTCTTCTGTAGTCCGCCTGAGCGGCATCTCCCATCTGCCACCACTGGCCGTGCCTTTGTCTTTCGGCTCGGTATACTTTCCTCGTCTGTCTATTCTCGATTATGTGTGGAATTCTGGGTCATACATGTTGTGGTGTTCTTTTTTTTTTTTTTTTTGCATTTTTGTCATTTAGATCTTCGGCTTGTCGCGATTTTCGCAGCCACTTTAGATGGTGAGCTTGGTTTCTCAAGCTCAGGTTCCTGATTTTTTTTCTATACTCTCTGCCATCATCGGAGTTTGGAGCAGCTTCCCTGAAGTAGACACAGCTTTCGATTCGTTATCGTATGGTGGTGGCGACATGGCCCTCATCTTCTCGTTTGCTTCCCGAATCCGTTGGAGCGAGCTCATAATGTTTTCTGCAATGTCTGTAATATCGGGGATTTCTTCTATTACGTCAGAGACGTTTGCTTCTGTCCCTTCTTTCGCCTCGTCAGGGGTCGGGTTATTCAGGTTCTCTGGTAGGTTGTTACCCGTCTCTGTTAACTCCGTCGTAGTGTCAGGAGTTTTACTGGTCGGCTTGTTTGGTATCCCGTTTCCAGGATTAGGAGATAACTGTGGCCGAATGTACTTGGACACCAGTTCTGTCACTCATTAAGCTTTGCTTCAGAAAAATCAGTCGCACACATTGATAGCATCGGTGGTATGAGACCTTACTTCTAAATGCATGGCCAAATTTATCAAATTTAATTCCATTAGACCTATATTACTTTTCCCCCATGTCATTTTTGAAAGGTTGCCCCATGGCTTCATATTCAATACATCCAGATAATTTTTACTACAACGATCTAGTGACGGTGACCTTTAATGTAAATATATGAAATGGCCACAGTAGAAATAGTGCCGTCTTTAGGTTATGTAACAGAAAAAACGCACTGTAATTAAAAACCCGTCAATTTTGGCGGGTTACTTCATTCATAACCCTCCACTCCCAAAGTAGCATAGGCCTTCAACAAACACATGCCAAGTCCTCCTGTCACAAGCCATCATCTCAAGTTCTTTCCACGTTCTCCTCATCATTTTCACCTCTGTTTCCAGCTCTCTTCTTCATGTGCTTCTTGGTCTATCTCTGCCTCTCTTGCCCTGGGGGTTCCAGAACAATGACTGCCTTGTAATGCTATCAACGGGTTTCCTCTGTGTGTGTCCTATCCATCGCCATCGTCTCATCTCTTGTTCCACTGGCACTTGTCTAGTTCTTGTCATCAGTTCCACGTTGGTAACCTTGTCATACCATTTTAATCCTTCTATTCTACGCAAGCACCCATTTTGAAAGTCTGTAGCTTTTTGGTTGTTGTCTTTGTTGTTCTCCATGTCTCAGAGCCATACAATAGGACTGACTTCACATTTGAGTTGAAGATTCTTATTTTCGTGTTGGATCCGATTTCTCTTGATCTCCATATATTTCCCAATGCAATGAAAGCTCCTCTTGCTTTTTTGTATTATTATTTTGATATCACTGTCTGTCCCTCCAACTTTGTCTATATTGCTGCCAAGATATGTGGACGATTCTACATCTTGTATTGGTGTTTCTTCAAGTTCAACCCTGTTATCACTACCTGCATTTATTATCATTATCTTTGTCTTTTCCCTGTGTATTTTCAGACCCAATTGCTGTGACCTCTCATCGAGTGTTTTCAATTTGTCCTGCATCTGATTACGGTTATGGGACAAAAGAGCCAAGTCATCAGCAAAATCCAGATCATCCAACTGCTTAGTCAGAGTCCACTGGATTCCATTTCTGTTGTGTGTTGTCGATGATCACATAACCCAGTCTATTGCTAGTAAGAAAAGAAATGGAGACAAGAGGCATCCCTGTCGCACTCCTGTTCTTATCCCAAACGGTTCTGTAATCTGTCCTTCGTGCAGAACTCTGCATGTCATGTCTTCATATGTTTTCTTTATTAAATTAATGATCTTCAGGGGAACTCCATAATGCCTCATCAATTTCCAAAGTGATTCTCTGTCTACACTGTCAAATGCCTTTTCGTAGTCCACAAATCCGATGTATAGAGGTGAATTCCATTCCAGACTTTGTTCGACTATTATTCTAAGTGGCTATCTGGTCTTTACAGGATCTGTTTTGTCGAAAACCTGCTTGTTCGTCTCTGTTTCTTGTCTATGGACTCTGTTAATCTCTCAAGGATGATCCTATTTAATACTTTTCCTGGCACTGATATTAACATTATTCCACTATAATTTGTGCACTCTTGTAAATTTCCCTTCTTAGGCAACTTAACCAGATATCCTTCCTTCCATTCTGCTGGTATCTCTTCCTTTTCCCAGACTTTACCAAGTAATTTATATAACATCTCTGTAGCCGTGTCGATATCTGCTTTGATGGCCTCTGCTGGAATGCCATCAGGTCCAGACGCTTTTCCATCTCTTAGAAGCTTTATGGCTTTCTTTATTTCTTCCTTCGTTGGTCTTTCACCGTTAATGTGTAGCTCTTCGTCTGCTGGCTGGATGTCCGGGGGGTTTTGTGGAGCTGGTCTATTGAGAAGGTCCTCAAAATATTCTGTCCACCTCTTCATTTGCTCGTGTATATTGCTGAGCAGTTTTCCATTCTTGTCTTTTATGAGGCAACTTGTTTGCTTGTATTTCCCTGTTAGCTTCTTTGTGCTGTTATACAGTTCTCTCATATTTCCTTTGGCTGCTGCATCTTCTGCCTCTCTTGCCAACTCCTCAATATACTTCCTCTTGTCTCTTTTGATACTTCTTTTTACTTCTTTGTTTGCTTCTGTGTACACTTCTTCAGCCTTGGCTTTAGAACTTATGGTTTTGCTTGTGTTTAAATTTGCTTTCTTGTTTTTTCTGTCTTTTATCTTATTGATGGTTTCTGTTGTTATCCATGCTTTTTGTTGTCGTTCCCTTTTCCCCAGTATTTCTTCACATGTCTCATCACATACAGTTTTGATTTGCTGCCAATAGTCTTCTGTATTCTCTACATCTTCCAGCTGTTGGAGCACTTGGAATTTGTTGGATACTGTGACCGCATATTTATCTCTTGTTTCTTGATTTCTTAGATGTCCTACATTAAATTGTTGTCTATAATTTTGCATTGTTGCATATCTCTTGAGTTTCATTTTTACTTTGGCTATCAGAAGGTGGTGATCTGATGCCACATCTGCTCCTCTATATACCTTTACATCCTGCAATGATGATCTAAACTTCTTGTTTAAGCATAAATGATCAATCTGATTTCTGTTCTATGGTCTGGTGATGTCCATGTTGCCTTGTGTATTCTCTTATGTGGAAACATGCTTCCTCCTATAGCCAGTTGATTTGAAGCACAGAAGTTTGAGAATAGTTCCCCATTTTCATTCATTATTCCTAGCCCATATTTTCCTATGACTTCTTCAAAGCCGGTGTTGACTGTACCTATCTTTGCATTCATGTCACCCATCAAAATTGTGATGTCTCTTCTTTTTACTTTTTCCATAATTTCCTGTAGTCTAGTATAAAATGCTTCTTTCACAGACAGTTTTAAAGACGCAATCACTAATATAACTTTCCTATCAGCAATATCCTATCAGTTATATTAGTGATTGCGTCTTTAAAACTGTCTGGGTCGTCCACGGGTCCTATGCCATAGTTTTGTGAGTGTCACGAGAATGACCTCAGCCAATAATGCACTTTTTTTGGGGTGCAAAATAGGCTCAGCGTCCATTCACGATGTACTGTCACATCAAGGTGATGGCGCCGTCTGGTTGGTCCTAGGTTCGATTCCCGGTAAGCCTATCACTTATATTTTCTTTTCTGTTGTCTAGTGCCACCCTTTATGTCCAACGAGTACCTGTTAATTACCTTTATTTTTGTATTTACTAGTTTATATAAATTTAGCCAGTGAATCCTCATTACTTATCGTAGGTAAAGCTTGTATGCTTTCGTGCCACGCCGTTTTCGTGTTCCTATATTTCTTAAGCAAAAAGGAAATGAATGAATAAACCATAAAGGAATTAAGTGTAGTCATAAGGGCATGCAGCAAAAAGAGCGAGAAAAAATATTTCCCGCCATGTCTTGGCTGGTGACTTACTCGTTGTATACTAAATACCGCAATAATATTGTGACGTGGAATATCATACAAACATATTTCGTGTTTTTGTTTTTCAATCATCTTTCGCGTTGACTGCCACGGACTGGCAATTTTCATCAGGGTACGCTTTGTTTCGGAATATTTCTCTGTAAATTTTTTTCAGTGCGTCTAAAATATCTCAGTCCATTTGGTTTTAGGATAATTACAATAATAGCATGATCTATATAATATCGATCTGACTCGCTAGTTCCGTGCTTCTGTCCACGTTTGATTATTTCAAGTTAGTATTATTTTTTAGTCCATTTTATAATAATTTTTTTTTTCTTTCGTAGAAAACTTTCCTGTTTTTTTTTTTAACTCTTCATTTTCCCTTGCTTCTTTATCTCTGTTAAGCGAGTTTGCTTTTTTAATTTCTTATAACCATGTGTAGCTTTTGCCCTGTGTAGCTTTTGTCCTGTGTAGCTTTTGCCCTGTGTAGCTAATGGTGATCTCTAGAGAGTAGAATGGGGGGGGGGGGGGGGGGGGGGGGGGGGGGGGGGGGAGGGGAACACAAATAGTAATACGTCTTACAAGGAGAAAGGACAGGAAAAACCTACGTTGCGAAATATTTTACGTGCTTTTAAACAAATTTAACCTAAAAACCACACAAAATACCTTAAAAAGTAAAGAATTAAATAGTTAAATGAGACCTTTTGAGGCTGACGTTCATTTTAAAATAAATACTTTTAGAGTTATTTCAGGTAGCTTTTGATTACAAGAAACCATATATGGTTTATTTTCGGTCGGGATGATTGCACCATGTAGCATCCCAACTACACTTAGACGTGTCGCGTATTGTATGATGACGCTTTATACATAGTTACAAATGTCTGCTTGTGGCATTTGTGCCTACCAAATGTGTTTCTTAAAATATGTGGCTTGGCCACCAGTATATGTAGAAATAGTCTGCGTTATGGCTTTTGAGCCCATCGGTAGGGTTTCTACTTAATGTGGTTTTATCCACCCATCAGTGTAGTGTAAAGTATGGTCGTTGCCATTGTTTGAATTATTGATAAGAAGTGTTTTAGGGACTTGAGTGTCTAAAAAAGAATAAACAGTGATTAACGTGATATTGATAAATATGGCGTGATAAACCAAACGAAATATAATACAAACTCAGAATCTAAATTGAGTATAGCTTTGCTAGAATGTTTACGCAGACATAAATAAAATATATAATAGTACACTTGAGTAATGGTTTGACGCGATGGCAGATAATACAGAGAAGACTATGTAGTCTAACAAGAATAGAGTATATGATTAAAAATAGCAAAGTGATGCTACAATGTTTTATTGCAACATGGCTGTATTTGTCAATAAATATAACCAGTCGTCCACGATCGAGTTCTTCTTATCGGTGAGGTTTTGTACATTATCAGCATTGTTGGATTTTAACCGTTATTCGTTAACCTTGGCATTGATTTGATATTCAAATATGCATATGCTCTATATAAAACATACCACAACGTAACTTGGTCTTAAGATCGCAAGCATATCAGAATTAATAATAGAAAGCTGAACAGATAAGAATCCAACAATAGAACTTTTGATAAAATAGACTCGATTGAACAATGATAATGGCTAATAATATTAGTTTATTCAAGAAATCAAGTTTCAAATAATGGTGATAAAGCTTGCAACATTGAGAACCCAAGATTCTAACAAAACGAATCTCCAACAATATAATATCGAATGTAGGTTCTAATGATGATTTTTGTACTTTTCAACATATTTTATTTCATGATTATAATTGAATACTGTAAATATGAGTATGCTATTATTTTACTTTCATAACGTTGAATTCCTTTAAATTGAAATGTAAGATCCTTGTGAGAATAAATGAATTCAGTATAAGAGATCAGAGAACAGAAGAGCAGAATGCCAGACGGACCTGCGTGTCCAATACTCAACCATTTGAAAATAAACGTTGTTCATTATATCTGTCTGCCTGCCTATCTGACTTATGTCTGTCTATGTATATATCTGTCTGTCTAGCTGGTTACTTATTCTTCTGTCTGCTAGTCTAACTAACTGTCGTATTGTCTTTCTATTTAATCAGTCTGTTTGTCTGGTTGTTTGTCTCCTCATCGGCAGCGGATTTTCATTATTTATTACTTTTAAAACCTTCGCCTATTACTGTCTTTAAAAACAATATTACTGTAAATAATCCTAGCTTCAAACTAAACCTATTAAAGCTTTTCATCACGTCTGACCCTTGGAAAAAAATCCAGTGAATTTTTTTGTTTAAATTCTAGCGCGATAAATTCCTTTAATTTGGGTATTGTGTTTATATAAATATATGACAAACATAAAGGTATGTTTTCAGGCACTCGTAAGAAATAAAGAAGTAGAACACTAGACAACAGAAAAACAACAGACGTGAGTGGCTTACCCAGGACTCGAACCCCGGACCTTCCGTGCGACAACACCGCCTAGCTATGCAAGCGAATCACACTATCCTCCCGGTGTATTGTGTGTATGTATGTTTGTCCACGCGTGTGTATGTTTGTGATTTGTTTTGGGTACTATGGTGGTTTTGTATGTTTTTCCTTGCTGATGAAAACGTTTTATCGATAGATGGGATTATTTCTCGAATTTTCTCATCTAGTATTTACGGATTTACGAATGGTGCAGAGATCAGCGCCTTTTCTTTTCACATAACGTGCACAATTTAGAACAAATAAAGATTTAGAAGCCCTGTAAGAATTCAGGTTACTTAGATAATTAACAAACACTTTCGAGTTGCACAGATGGCGATTGCTGTGCACTGTCCAACCGAGTGAAGTTTCTTGGATGTGAGGCTAATACACCCTCATTGACTCTTGAAATCATCCACACACTTTCAGGGATTCCCCCTGTGGTGAAACATGTTGAGAACCCAGCATTGGAGGAGTCATTTGAGCCCGAGACTTAAATCTGGCCTTTACCTGGTTGCCTTCATGCAGGAACATCTCACTTTGAACTCATTGATAGGCAGAAGGAGCTGAGAAGTGGCTCTGTGTAGGATGTGACGATTCCTTAGGAGAGCCCAGAACCAGAGCACAGTATTTCAGCTCTGCAAATCTAGAGAACCCCCTTGGATGGCGGGAAATGCACCGTATGCCACAAGCTTCTTCCTTCTGTCTTGGAACCAGATGTGACGATCCTTAAATACAAGCCAAGCTATAGAAACTAGAGCTCATGATTTCACCTCGACACGTTTCAGAATGACAGAAAAGCCACAAGAAAAGCCTAGATCTACAGTGTAAATACCAAGGCCTCTTCAACTTGGTATTGACTGCAAAAGAGCGAAAAGCTCAGCAGCCCTAGTTAAACAACAACAACAACATGTTTCGATCCCGGTAACTGTGTAGAGAGAAGAAATCACTCTAACACCTCAGCCAGTCGGACACTCAGCACGAAAAGAGTAATAGATAAAGCCGGCTGTGAAGAAATCATGGGACAACATGGACTTGGGACTTACTTACTGCATTAGAGACTTCATGCTAAATAGGGAGCGAACAGGAAAATTATGATAATGATGAAATCCGAAAATGAACAATATACGTTAAAGTTTATCTACTTGTTGATGGGGTCATCTCCATGGTTATCTTGTTTCCTACTAGAGTTACTTGCCCTTATACTTCTACTTCCTTCTTACTATTTCCTGTTTCTAAGATGGTCGATTAAACATGTCGTTATGTATTCAGTGTGTTCGCCTTCGTGATTATGCTTCGTAACGTGAGTATGTATGACAGCCAGCCACGTCTCATTACATCTATCAACATTTACTATATAAAACAGTAAAGATCAACATGGTGGCAGCGGTGTTTATTTCTACAGAATTCGGACTATTCTGCTGAATATCTTGTAACACGTGTGCTGAATGTCATTAGACTTAAAGTGAGATTACTGATTATTGCTTGCATACCATTATTAGACATTTCGTCATGGCAGAACGGCCCATGTTTCGGTTACCACCCTGCCTAGACATAAATAACGTCGAACCAGACACATTTCGTAAATGGAGACGACAGTTAGAACTATATATGGATGCAGCAGAAGTGGCCTCTAAACCTGATCCTGTTCGGGCGGCAATTATTCTACACTGTGCTGGACCTCAAGCTGTTGAAGTTTTTGATCAACTTGCAGAGGAAGGAGACCACTCTAATCCTACTAAAATTCTCGATTTGCCCCAGAACCACTGCAGCTCACGAAGCAATGAAGTATTACATACGTTCAGATTCTGGAACACACCTCTTCAAGATCCTTTTAATTCCTTTTTTACTGAGCTGAGAACTAAGGCAGATTTGTGCAACTTTAACGACAAGGATCGTATGATAAGAGACAAAATTGTCTTTACTGTTAACAAAAGGTTACAAGAGAAGCTCTCGAGAGAAGCTGACCTCGATCTAAAGAAAGCCATTCACATATGCAGAGTCTTCGAGCAAACTGGAAAAGACATATGTGAGATGAATAATACAGTACAACCTTCTGAAGCAAGGGTTGAAAAGGTACAGAAAAAAATCACTCAACCATAAACCTCCCAAGAGAGACACTGGGCATGCTGCTGGTAAAGCCTGTCAAAGTAACACTGACAGTGGGTACTTTGAACCTAGAAAGGAGTGTCATTACTGTGGACAGAAACATCTATTGATTAAGAAAAAGTGTCCTGCATGGGGGAAGTTTTGCTCAAACTGTAGGGGAAGAAACCATTTCAAAGTTAAATGCAAGAAAGTTCACACTGTTCACACAGAGTCAGTGGAAGATTCTGAAGTTTTTCTTAATTGTGTGAAGTCTAGCAAAGCTTGTACATCTGCACAACTCATCGTCAATGGAAAAATGGTAAAATGTCAGCTAGACACAGCAGCTGATGTGAATACAATCTGTCAACGCTTTGTGATGCAAGAACAATTGTTACCCACTAAACAGAGGCTTGTTATGTGGAATGGTACTAAGATGACTCCACTGGGAGAAGTTCTATTAACTGCTGAGAATCCTAAGACTGGGACAAAACACAATATACGGTTTACTGTTGTGAAAAATAGATTCACATGTTTGCTGGGCAACAACACACTGCAGGATCTACAGTTTGTGACAGTCAACACAAACAAATTTATTGCTAAGGTGGCTACTGACAGTTTAGATAATGATCATAACTCTGATAACCATCTAGGTGTCCTGGGTGAAGCTGTGTTGCATATTGATCCTAATATTCGTCCAAAGGCACTGCCGTGCAGAAAAATACCATTTTCACTTAAGAGCAAGGTAAAGTCAGAGCTTCAAAGTCTAATGAACAGAGGTATATTAATACCAGTAGAGGAACCGACTGAATCGGTTAACCAAATGGCTGTTGTTGAAAAGTCTGATGGTTCTTTAAGAATATGCATTGATCCTAGACCCCTGAATGAGGCTTTGCAGAGAGAGCATTACAGATTACCAACGTTGGATGATGTATTGCCTGAACTCAATAAGGCCAAGATTTTCACAAAGCTGGATATCAAGGAAGCATTCTGGCATATCAAACTTGATGAGAAGTCTAGTAAACTTACAACAATGATCACACCTTATGGTAGGTTCAGATGGTCTAGATTACCATTTGGCTTGAATGTAAGCAGTGACATTTTCCAGAGGCATCTAGCACAAGCTCTTGAAGGTCTTCATGGTTGCATCAATGTTGCTGATGACATAGTTATTGCAGGTTGTGGATCAAACAGACAGCAAGCAATTAAGGACCATGATCTGAAGCTTAAACTACTGAAACATAGGTGTAAAGAGAAAGGCATTAAACTGAATGACGCTAAAGCTCAAGAGTAGAAAGAAGAAATTACCTTCATGGGTCACCTTATTACTGCTCGAGGTGTTGAACCAGACAAGATAAAGGTTGAGACAATACTAAACATGCCTGTTCCTAAGGACTGTCATGAGGTTCGCAGCTTTTGCGGCATGATACAGTATCTAGCAAAGTTTCTCAACAATCTTTCAGAAGTTCTTCATCCAATAAGAGAACTTACCCGTAAGGATACTCCCTTTATCTGGTCTGCTGAATGTGATCAAGCTTTCAAGAGTGTCAAGAAACTGATTACTTCTACTCCAGTACTCGCATACTATGATCCTGATGAATCTTTGTGTATTCAAGTTGATAGTAGCAGCTATGGACTTGGCGCTGTCCTCCTACAAAATGGTCATCCAATAGAGTTTGCTTCAAGAGCTCTAACTGAAACAGAACAACGCTGGGCTCAAATTGAGAAGGAGCTCTTAGCTGTTGTATATGGTTTGGAACGCTTTGACCAGTACACTTATGGAAGGAAAGTTACAGTCATCAACGACCATAAACCTTTGGCAGCCATCGTGAAGAAACCTCTGAGTCAAATTCCTCGAAGACTGCAGAATTTACTGATGCGCAGCCATCGATATGATTTTGAATTCCAATGGGTACAAGGTTTCGATCTTCTTATAGCCGACACACTGTCCAGAGTTTGTATTCATAATGTCACATTGGGTTCCTTAGCTGACAGAGAGAGCAATGCAGGAGCTGATGCACCTGTAAGACTACCTGAAATACCAGATGTGATGATGGAAAAGATTAAAGCTGAAACTCTCAAAGACAGCGTGCTCCAGAGGTTGAAGTCGACCATTTTGGATGGGTGGCCTACAAAAAAGTCTGATGTACCAGCTGAGCTTATGCCTTATTTTGACATTCGTGACACTCTGACAACAGAACAAGGCATAATACTTAAAGGAGAGCGTATTCTTATCCCAAAAGCACTGAGGCTTGAAATCAAGCAGAAGCTACACGCTGCTCATCTTGCATTTGACAGCATGATGCGCCGGGCCAGAAGTTGTCTGTTTTGGATCGGCATGACGGCTGAGATTCGACAGATAGCTGACAGTTGTCCAGAATGTCAAGAAACGAAGGCAAGGAATACTAAAGAACCTTTAAACCAACACTCAAGAGGTTTATCACCCTGGGAGAAAGTTGGCACTGACATCTTTATTATAGAAGGCCGATATTATTTAGTCCTGATTGACTACTTCTCCAACTTCATTGAAGTAGACTTTCTACCTACAATGACAGCACAGTTAGTCATCAGGAAATTGAAGTCTCATTTTGCTCGTTATGGTGTCCCTAAAGTTATTGTATCTGACCAAGGTACTCAGTTTACGTCTGCACAGTTCAGATCATTTACTGCTAGATGGGGAATACTTCATGTTAAATCAGCACCAGGTCACCATAAAGCCAATGTATTAGCTGAATCTGAGAAAGACTGTTCAAAATAATACAGATGCGTATGAGGCACTACTTGAACGTCGTAATACGCCGAGACAAGGGTTTGATCTAAGTCCAGCAGAAATACTGTTCAACAGGAAACTGCGTACACTGATACCTTCTGTAGTGAAACCCGTTGCATCTCACAGTAGAGTTATTGAAAGTAGAGGCAAGAGAGACAGATCAGTGAAGAAGTATTATGATAAAACTGCTCATGATCTGCCCAAGTTGTCTCACCAGCCAGTCTACTATCAAGACCCTGAACAACCAAACTGGCAACCTGGAAGGATTGATAAGAGGCTTTCTGAAAGACCAACACCTTTCACACCCGATCCCGAGGACCTGGAAATTGATGTCTCCTCTCCAGTTCAGCCCGAGCAACAGATTGTTTTGCCAGACATGGAGAACACTAGTGAAGTGAACATTTCCAATCCTCCAGAAGTTGATCTTTCAACCCCAGCTACTTCTAGTCCTGGGAAAGCTGGCAAAGAACAGGAACATTCTCTCCTACCATCTTGTTCTAAGAGACCTCAAAGAGATCGCAAGAAACCCTCTTGGATGAATGACTTTGTTAACTCATAAAGAAGGGGGGAATGTTGATGGGGTCATCTCCATGGTTATCTTGTTTCCTACTAGAGTTACTTGCCCTTATACTTCTACTTCCTTCTTACTACTTCCTGTTTCTAAGATGGTCGATTAAACATGTCGTTATGTATTCAGTGTGTTCGCCTTCGTGATTATGCTTCGTAACGTGAGTATGTATGACAGCCAGCCACGTCTCATTACATCTATCAACATTTACTATATAAAACAGTAAAGATCAACACTACTGAATTTCGAAATGTACATACCCGTTAAAATTCGTTTCTACTGAAGTGTTTGAAGGCCTATAGTGTTGGTATTTTGTAACCTGCTCGGTGATACTCATTAACTGAACTAATTGGTTGAACCAAAAAGTCGAAGGTTTAGTTGTACGAATTGCGACACAAAATTCAGTTATTTGTAGTCATGCCTGGAGGAGAGAGATAGAAAGCTGTCCGTTTAATCCGGTTTTGAGTTATCCTCTCTCTCTCTTTCTCTCTCTCTCTCTCTCTCTCTCTCTCTCTCTCTCTCTCTCTCTCTCTCTCTCTCTCTCTCTCTCTCTCTCTCTCTCTCTCTCTCTCTCTCTCTCTCTCTGTGTGTATTTGTGCATGAAATGTCCGCCTGCATTCTTGTCTGTTATTACATTTCTCTCAACGCCTTTTGTCGTCATAGCTTCATACGTTCTTGGAGTATTCCCAGTGGCGTACTAAGAGGATTTCGAGGGGGTCGGTCGGCCTCGGGCGACAGCCAGGAGGTGGGTGCCATCGGTCACAATTATGATAGTACTCACTATCAAAAATATACGTGCAAGTGTGTTTCTTTATTGGAAGGAGGCGTGTGGGTGGTGTTCTATAGATGAGGTCCCCGGGTGCCAAATACTTTAAGTACGCCTCTGAGTATTCCAGCATTTTTTATATATTTTGTTTTGAGAAAAAAATCCAGTTCAACCTCTGATGGGTTATAATTAGGATGTAAAGCGTCCGCTAAGCTTCGTGGGTATAGAGCTTTCCTCTCACGGTACAGTTAATGAGATCGAAACCAGGTCACGTTCCAGTCTACCCTGGTCTAAATGGGTACCTGACTTTGCTCTTAAGTTAGGGAAGGCAAAGGCAGCAAGTAAGGAAACCGGTCAACCCACCTCATAAAACTGGACCTAGTATGGTGAAGTCTTTCTCTCCCCTACGGCAGTATATTCGATGGGACCACAATGGTGTCATACCTCCTGTCTATTCACTGTCAACTTCCAGATTGTGTGTGTGTTTTTTTTTCTTTGTCCAGAAAATTATCTCTTCATACTTGTGCAACTCTAACATGGGGGGAGAAGAGAGAGAGAATAAAAGGGGGGTAAAAGACGAATCAACTAGACCTAACGCTCAGTTATGTAGGATCCCATGCCACGAATCAACTAGACCTAACGCTCAGTTATGTAGGATCCCATGCCACGAATCAACTAGACCTAACGCTCAGTTATGTAGGATCCCATGCCACGAATCAACTAGACCTAACGATCAGTTATGTAGGACCCATGCTATGATGTCAAACTGTTCAATATCTTCTCTGTTTGTCGTACTCTGTCTGTTTTGCCTTCTATCTTTCCTGTTGTCACGTTATATTCCATCTTCCTTCTTCTCATAACATGCCTAAAGGATGCGAACTACTTCCTTCTAACCTGAGGGATAAACTTTCTTTCCTCATTGCCATCTCTCAGGACACCCTCATTACTTTTGTTATCAGCCCATGGTATTTTTAACATACTTTTGTACAACTACATTTCTTTTGGCTTCAAGTGCTTTACCTACTCGTTTACTAATTGTTCATAACACTTCCGTACGTCAGGACTGGTTCTATATAACATTGCAGGAACATTTGATTTGTATGATATTAATTTGCTTGTTATTCAGGGCACAATATGTGAAAAGGTTAAATGTCACTTTTCTTTATCCTGAATAAATTAATATTTGAGTTCGTTCAGTTGGCCACTTGTGCATCATGGGAACGAGTAAGGTTCAAAAAGGTCATGTCAGAACAATATTTCGCCCAGGAATATTATTTCTGTCCATTTCCTTCAATGCCCATTGTAGTCAAACAGAATATAACACGAACAAAAATTAATATACAAGGATCAGTGATGGTGTGACAGGAAAAGGGGAGTCTGGTGGGGGGTCTCGTAATGCTTGTTGATGATGGCAGATTATTATTGGTAGATTGGGTGTCATCCTAGACACCCCGGTCTTTCCTTCCATTCTCTCCCTTGTTAAACAATCTGCACACACACGCACACACATTAACACAATTTTACATTTTTATTTTTACTCTATTTAGACTGAGTGGAGCGGGAAGATTAGGCCTATCCCATATTTTGATATCGGAAATCAAAATTATTATTTTGAATTAACCGCACTGTATATGCTAATTGTAACCCATCAAGGGTTGAACGGGATATTTTTGTCATGACAAAAGAGAAGGTTTCCTTCATTCACCACCCAACATTGTTATCGTTCGTACACTATTGTTTCTAACTGAACCCTGATAATTATAGTGCTCTAAAATCTCGTTGTTCTCTACTGCTATATTGTTACTGTTATTGTTATTGTTACTATTATTGTTAAACAGAATCGACATCACTGCACTCCGGGCAAACCCATAGGTACTCAGTCTCCCTCAGTATATGTCGAAGAGTGTGAATGCTAACTGTTTCTGTAGCTCGCTGGTTGTATACACGACGGATGCATCCTCTCATACATCCATCTCTGCTAGCCTTACGTTTGATGCCTAATTCCAACAGTCTTAGCCTTGATGATTCATCTATTGCAGTGTCATTCTCTAACAGGCGATCATTAATTGTTCTCAGAATCTCTCCCTTATCCATATCCAGTGTCCCAACTGTTGGTGATCTTGATGCTAGTCTGTCAGCTCTCTCATTACCACATACCCCTGCGTGACCAGGACAGTAGATCCACACCAGCTCCTGAAGTTTATATAGAGGTTTTCCATTCATGTTTTTGAACCTGCTATGTTGTACTTATTTATGTCAGTTGTCCAAAGTGGATAATAGATATGATAAAATACAGCCTGTGTGTTTGCTTTTGGAGCATCGCGAAAATGCAAAAGTGAATATTAGAATTCGTGTGTACTGGTAATCATTTTTTTTTAAAAGACAAAGTATCCCGTTCAGCTTTTGATGGGTTATAATTAGGATATATAATGTAGTAAATTCTAGATAATACAATTTTATTTCCGATATCTAAATATGGTAAACAATCAGCCTGATGAGTCATGCAATTAAGATACTGCTCAAAATCATACAGGAAAGAATAAAAAGTAAAGTAGACAGCGAAATCCAAGAAGAACAGTTTGGTTTTAGACGGAACAGTGGAACAAGAGAGGCAATATTTTGCCTAAGAAGATTAGCAGAAAAATATACAGAGGTCCAAAAAAGTATGTATATGTGCTTCATTGACTATAAGAAGGCTTTTGACAGAATCCATCATGAGAAAATAATTGAATGCCTCAAAGACATAGGTATTGATGGAATAGATATAAGAATACTCAGTAACCTTTATTGGGAGCAAACTGCCACAGTAAGATCGGGAAGGAATTATTCACCATACATAGACATAAAAAGAGGTGTCAGACAAGGTTGTGTGCTGTCCCCCTGCCTATTTAATTTATACACCGAAAAAATTTTCAAACAGATACAGGAAATACCAGGACTGAACATCAGTGGAAGATCAATAAACAACCTTAGATATGCAGATGATACCGTGTTGTTAGCTGAAAGCGAACAGGAGTTACAAGAACTAGTGAAGCAAGTGAACAGTATAAGTCATGAATATGGACTCGACATTAATATTGAGAAAACTAAAACTATGATAATTAGCAAAACAGACGATAAACCCACATTAAAGATAAGCGTAAATGGGAAAATCCTGGAACAAGTCAAGAGCTACGTATATCTTGGTAATATAATAACAGAAGATGGCAGATGTGAAACAGAAATCAAGAAGAGAATAGGAATGGCCAAAGCTACATTCAACAACATGAAACATATACTGACATCCAAACAGTTATCTCATAAATTAAAACTGAGAATCATAAAGTGTTATATATATTCTGCATTTCTGTATGGTGCAGAAACATGGACGATGAATAAGCATTTGGAAGAAAGAATTGAGGCTCTTGAAATGTGGATATATAGAAGAATGGGGCGTATCTCATGGAAAGAGATGAAAACAAATAAGGAGGTCCTAGAAAATCTAGGTATGAAAAGAGAACTAATGAGAGAGGTCAAAGTTCGGCAGCTAAAATACTTTGGCCACATAAAAAGGCATAACACCTTGCAGAAGACCATAACAGAAGGGAGAGTTGAAGGCAAACGTGCAAGGAAAAGACAGCGCTATAAGTGGGAAGATAACATCAACAAGAGATGGACGGGAAAGAGTCTATCAGAGTGCACCATCAAGACAAGAGACAGAAGACGTTAGAGATCCATTACAGCCAACCTTCGTTGTGGAGATGGCAACTGATGATGATGATGAAATATGGTATCTTCTCTCCCCCCCCCCCCTTTTTTCCCCCCACTGAGTCCTTCTTCTTCTTCCTCGTTCGTCCTGAAAAGGACGTTGGTTGCGTTTTGTCTGTTTACAGCGGAGCTGCGATATCTGCGCCTTTCGGCCGGCACATCCGACTTCAGCACGGCATCTTTTGGGACCGGGTTTGCCTTCCCTCTTCGATCCCTACTCTCTCAGCCAGACTGCAGTGATGCAGCCTGTTTCCAGGACCACCACGTGGAGGTGGAGTAGGGTCTTGGTCAGCTCTGGTTCGCCGACCCTGATGCAAGCAGTCAAGCTATGGGTCGCTGACTGCATTCTCTATGGCTGCGTCTTTGGGTCCCCCACTGAGTCCAAATATTAGTCAATAACAACTCTAAGATAGTTTCTTGTGTAAAGGGAATGTAGTGAATTATTTAAAACTACAGAAAATGTTTTGCGATATTATCTCCCTTTGGTTTGGCGTACGTGTCTATATATGTATTTTATATATTTCTTCAGCCATGATCTCCCTAAACCTCTCCCTCTCTATACCTGGTAATTTTGTATATTTCTTATGTTAATATCTTCTTCTTCAAGTACCATTCCTAGTGGTATAGGAGATCATGTCTCTCCACAACTTCCTGTCTCCAGTACAATTGATCAATTCTGTTGTTGACTTCTTTCCATGCCACGATGTCAAACTGTCCAGTATTTGCTCTCTTTGTTTTCCCCTATCTCTTTTTCCTTTAATCTTACCTGTTGTTACGATATATTCCAGCTTTCCTCTTCTCATAACATGCCCCAAAAAAGTGGATTGCTTCTTTCTAACTTGGTGAAATAAGTTTCCTTTGTGCATTGACTTCTTTCAGGACATCCTCATTACTCTGTTTGGCTGTCCATGGTATTTTTAACATTCTTCTGTAAAACCACATCTCTTTAGCTTCTAGTGCCTTCCCTACTTGTTTACTAATTGTCCATGACTCACTCCCATGTGTCAGGATTGGTTCTATGTAACACTGAAGTACTTTTTTTTTAAAGTATCTCGTTCAACCCTTGATGGGTTATAATTAGGACATATGGTGTACTAATTCGAGTAAATAAAGTCACGTTTATAGTACCAAAATATAGTACCTTCTTCTCCCCTCCACTCAGTTTACACCGTAAATTCTCATGGTTTTGTCTTCTCAGACGAGTTCTTCTTTGCGGAGCGCCTCTTTAGCTCCATACAGCTTTGAGTTTTGTGTTGAGTCATTGGGCCAGTATATCTGTCTTAACTGGTTGTACAGAAGACAATCCTGTAGAACATGCTCAGCAGTTTGTTTGTTTAATCCACATGTGCACAGTGGTGAAGCAGACAATCGTAGCTTGTGCATGTGTTTATTCAGTTTGTTATGCCCTGTCCTGAGGCGAAAAATGGTTATCTGTCCCTGCCGGTCAAGAGTGTGGTAGTCGTCTTTGGGTTGGTTCTGTTCTCTTCTTATAGTCTGGATAGCCCTCTTTTTCTCAAAGTATGTGACTTCATTATCTTCTTGTTCACATTCTCCTCCCTTTTTTGCAAGTTTATTTGCCTTTTCATTTCCGGGTACACCACAATGAGATGGTACCCACTGAAGTATGGTTCTCTTTTTGGCAGCTACCTTGTTTAGTTCATTTCTCAGATGCGGGAGTTTACCACCCTTGAGAGCTTGCAGAAACAGACAGTGCATCTGTCAGGATGACTACCCGATGGCAGTCAGAGTTGGTGTTATAAATCAAATTTGCAGCTTGCTCTAGAGCTTGAACCTCAGCTGTATAGTTGGAACAGAATTTACCAGTGGGAATGTGCCTAGTCTCATAGTGGTTGTCAGGATATGAGATAAAGATACCGGCACCTCCATTCCTAACAGCATTTGTTGCTGATCCATCTGTATAGGCATGTATCCATGATTGTTCGGGATAGCTTTCTTGGATCATACTCAATGTAGCAGTTCGTTTTTGCAGATCATTATACTCATATTCAATTGTGAGGCCACTGATTGATGTATCAATTTGGAGAGTACTGCTGGTCTGTTCCCATGGTACAGGGTATAGGGTGGGCTTCAGCGGTGTTGTCTTCATGGATAGGTCTTCTTGATGCTGTCTTTTAAGTCTTTTTCCCCGATGCACAAAGCTGCTACGTTTTAGACGTCCCAATGCCAGATCATCTAGTCTTGCCTTCATTGGGTGCGTTGGCATACTGTTGTACTTTGCCATCTGGATCATGCTTTTGGTGTCTCTCCTATAGGACAATGTATGTAATCTAGCAGCTTTCTGCATCTCTGGTATCGGCTTAGTTTTCATGGCTCCTGTAATGAGCCTGGGGGCTTGATTTTGCACCTTGTCCAAAGACTGCAGATGTGAGGTAGCAGCTGATGACCATGCTGCTGAGCTGAACTCTAAGTGGGGTTTTACTACTCCATTATAAATCTTCTTTAGAGTTCTTTCATTTGCTCCCCAATTGGTACCTGCTAGTTTTCTGAGTATGCCTAGTCGTCTTCGGGCCTTTCCTTCTGCATTTTCAATATGCTTATTCCATGTAAGCTTTTGGTCAAATGTCACCCCAAGATAGGTGGGGTAGCTTTCTTCCTTGATCATGGTTGTCCCTAGGTGTATGTTAGCTGCTTTGTTCTTGGGGGAGAAGGAGAACAGCGTTGTGGAGGTTTTGTCTGTGTTTATTGTGATAAGCCATTTCTCTGCCCATGACACTAGCATATCTGCTGCCCGCTGCATTCTATAATTTGCTGTGGTGACGTATTCATCGGCGCACCAGATTTCTAGGTCATCTGCATATAAGGCAGCTTTCACTCCAGCTGGGAGATCTTTTACCAGGTCATTGATGTAAACAAGGAAGAGTGTTGGAGAAATTACTCCTCCTTGAGGTACCCCATGATAGAGCAACACTTTTCTGCTGTACAGACCATCAAGGGTGACTCTAGTTCTCCTGTTGTGCAAGTATGACTGGATCCATCTTATCATGTTGCCTTGGATTCCACTTCTCCTAAGTTTTGCAATATGGCCATCTTTCCACACCTTGTTAAAGGCCTGCTTAAAGTCGACCCAGATCGTTAGGACCTTTTTCTTCTCCTGGAAGGCATCTTCTTCTACTTGAGATAAGTACGTAGGTCTTCTATACTGTAGCATTCTCTAAATCCAGCTTGCTCCGGCACCAGTGTCTGCTCAGACTCTAAATACCATTTCAATCTGTGGTTTACTATTCGCTCCATAGTCTTCCCAACACAACTTGTGAGACTTATTGGCCGGTAACTTGCAGCCTTGGTCTTACATTTCCCTTTCTTTAGTGTGAGGAGTTAATGTGATTGGATTTGCAACAGGCCCCGTGTCTAGATTAATTATTTTCGCTTCGTCCCGGCCATAATAAAGCCGAAGGCCCACAGCCCAGAGAGGGGTAACCGGGCAGGTGAATCCAGAGGTGTTAGTAATAGCCAGCTACAGTTTCCAGTCCAGAATCCAGTGGGTTCCCTTTATACCTTAGTCGTCAATCTCAGAATTTGTGGAGAGCAACAGGGTTAAAATCCTCTCTACAGGTGGTAGACCAGAAAGACAGAACTGAGACATAGTTTTGTTGAAGAGTATAGCAGAGGACAGCTGCTGAAGTTAGTGGTGCAGTTAGCTGTGTAGCAGTGTTCAGGAGATTTCAGGATAGGCTGTGTAGTAACGAAGTCTGCGCCGTGATTGTGTAGACACTTCGTAGTAGTTCCAGCTGACAGTGAACTTAGAATTAGAATTTAGAATAGCTAGTTGGAGTGGTGGCTCGAAATCTGAGACCCCACCAAGTGCAGTGTGGATTGGTTTTTTTAAATCTTACCTTCTTTCTCCATACAGGTGAAACTTGTGGGTGAAGGGTTGGGTTTGGATGATAAATGGTCTACAATGTTGCTTGATTGTTTTTCCAGGTGTGCGTACATTGCACTTTATTTCTTTTGACATGTATTTTGATGGGTTTTTTTGTGTGTATAAATAAACTTATTTAATTGTCTGGATCAGTCACTTCATTTACGTACAGTAGCTATCTGTTGTCTGTATCGTGGTGTATGTGAATCTTGATATAACCTTATCCCCTTAGGGTAGTTAGAGGTAGTTGAATCTATAGCGATTTAAGACGTCCGGAGTGACGTGGAAAGAGTCAATCTCGGTTCTCACCCCTCGGAGCCAATAGTTTCAACTTTTCACATTTCACTATCATTTTCATCTAAATCTATCTTTTTCAGTCTTTCTTCCCACTAGTGTCTTGTCACTATACGTAGACAGCCTCTAGTCTTAAATCCACTTCGTGACATTTAGTATGGGTATTGTGATGGCTTCTCTCCATACTTGGGGTACCATTCCTTTCACCCAGCTGTGGTTGAATATCTCAAGCAGTTTTGTCTTTGCTGCCGAACTCAGATTTATTAGCATTTCGTTGCTGATTTTGTCTGGGCCGGGTGACTATTGGACCTTAAGCTTGGAAATAGGGTTCTGTAGTTCTCCTAGTGTGATGGGTTCGCTCATTGAGGCAGGGGGATCTGTCTGTCCCATGGCTGCCCGTATTTCTTTCCTTATCTCTCCCTCTCTCTGATGGTCTATGTTTATGGTTAAGTTGCTTTCTGAACTGTATCTTCTAGCACACAGGTCTGCAGCTTGTTTTCCTCTGAGAATTTTGCCACCTTTATCCAATGTGATAGTCTGCCTAGGCGAGGAACTCTCTTCATTTAGAGATTTAACTAATCTCCAAAGTTTCTTGCCGTCTTTCTCAAGGTTCAGTGCTGCTGTTTTAATTCTCCAGCTTTTCCGTTTTTCTTCTAGCTTTGTTCTCTGAAACTCTGCTACGGCCTTTTTCCATTTGCTGTGCATTTCAAGTGAAGGCTGAGACTCTGCGTCCTTTCTAGCTTTGTCCATAGCTTCCTGGCGTTCTTGGAGTGTGCTGGACCAGTATGGTGTGTAGTTACACCGGAATCCTTTGGGAATGGTTTCTTTTGCAGCTTGAAGGATGCATCTGTTGAAGTCTTTTACCACTTCATTAACGTCTCTGTTCTGTACCTTGAGGTCAGAGAGCAGCGTATTCACCCGATGCCTGAATAAACCCCAAATAGAGTAAATCAAAACTAAATTTGTATGAATGTTTTTGTGTGTGACCTCCCTTTTCCAAGAAACAAACAAACAATAAAAATAAAAAACAAACGAATTAAAAGAAAACAATAAACAAACTAAAATGAAGTCTCTCATAACTACCTTGTTGTTAACAAGGTGAAAAGGGGCGAGAAAGCCCGAGGGTGTCCGAGATTACATCAAATCCACCAATCATCTACCATCAGCCATACAAGAAACCCATCAGACTACCCTTTTTCCTTTCACCATCATTGATTCTTATATATTAATTTTACTTCTTGTTATAAACTGATTTACTATTCTGTACATTTGTCTAGGTCTATCTATTCTCAACACCTATTCCACAGTTATGGATGAATTACATGCCTTCTAATAATCTAATATTAGTTTTCTCTATTGTTCATACCTCCTACATTTTAACAGGAAATGCTCTAAATTATTTTTTTCTAGGCACTTTTCACAGGCTAAATCTTGAAACCCTTCCAGCACCCACCAACCAATAAACCATTCTTTTAAAATTATATGTTCTAAATCAGGGGTTCTCAATCTTTTTTTGCTTATGAGGCTCATTTACTTCTGTGCCCCCCCCCCCCCCCACCCCCTTTATAGTCGCTGTTAGCTGGAAAAAAAAGGTACTTTGCCATCTTACTGTGGCCTCCTAGAAATATGGCGTGGCCCACAGTGAGAACTAATGTTCTAAATAGTAATGGGCATATTACTTGAAAGGTTGGTAAACACACTTTAAAAAAGTATGCGATCTCGAATTTCAAAGCGTAGCACAAAAATCCCTAAGAGCACATATCACACATTTTGGGGTGAAAGGTGTCAGGCTGAAGTTTCTAAATAAGCCACTGAGTCCTTGATCTCCCTTGTCATAATGCCACTACTACAGCAGGTTCCCTGGCAAGTAGCCTAGATCAAAGCATTCATTTACACTTGCAGTAGTGGTTCGTGTAACAGTTTGTGTTACATGGTGAGGCTGTCAGCCCCCAAACACAACCTAATGTCAGTCGCCAGTTACGACATGCCTGAGGTGTCAGTGGGCCTATTCTTTCCCTGGATCTACTCAGAACCCATTGAATCATTCATTTCCTGTTTCACATCATGTGGAACATAGAACCATCAGCAGCGGTTTGTGTAACAATGTGTCTTACATGATGAGGCTGCCAGTCCTATACACTGTCTCATGTTAGTCACCTTGTATGACTTTGCTGAGAGGACAGTAGTCCCATTCTTTCTTAGTCTCCTCACAGGTGCCCATCTACATGGAGCCCACTCAGCCATCTTCATCATTACCCTTCCGCTTCCAAAGGAGCATAGGCGTTTCACAAATTTGTGCTAGGTTCACCTGTGCTGTGCCATCTTCACAAGACCTGTCCTTGTCTTTTTCATTCCTTTTTAATCTTTTTTTTTCCATATTTTTCATCCCTTTTTCATCCCCTTTTCATCCCTTTTTTATCTTCTTTTTAATTCCAGTTCTGTTCTGCATGATTTTTTTATGTCTATCAACCTCTTTTACTCTGGGGATTTCAGAACAAGGTCAACTTTGTAATGTTGTAAGCAGCTATTCTTATTGTGTGTCCTATCCATCTCCAGCATCGTCTTGCCATCTCTTGTTCTGCTGGCACTTGTCTTGTTCTTGTCAACTCTTGTTCTGCTGGCACTTGTCTGGTTCTTGTCATCTCTTCTTCTGCTGGCACTGTCTGGTTCTTCTCATCTCTTGTTCCACTGGCACTGTCTGGTTCTTCTCATCTCTTGTTCTGCTGGCACTGTCTGGTTCTTCTCATCTCTTCTTCTGCTGGCACTTGTCTGGTTCTTCTCATCTCTTCTTCTGCTGGCACTGTCTGGTTCTTCTCATCTCTTGTTCTGCTGGCACTGTCTGGTTCTTCTCATCTCTTGTTCTGCTGGCACTTGTCTGGTTCTTGTCATCTCTTCTTCTGCTGGCACTTGTCTGGTTCTTGTCATCTCTTGTTCTGCTGGCACTTGTCTGGTTCTTCTCATCTCTTGTTCTGCTGGCACTGTCTGGTTCTACTCATCTCTTGTTCTGCTGGCACTGTCTGGTTCTTCTCATCTCTTGTTTTGCTGGCACTGTCTGGTTCTACTCATCTCTTATTCCACTGGCACTGTCTGGTTCTTCTCATCTCTTGTTCTGCTGGCACTGTCTGGTTCTTCTCATCTCTTGTTCTGCTGGCACTGTCTGGTGATTCTGTTCTGCTGGCACTGTCTGGTTCTTCTCATCTCTTGTTCTGCTGGCACTGTCTGGTTCTACTCATCTCTTGTTCCACTGGCACTGTCTGGTTCTTCTCATCTCTTGTTCTGCTGGCACTGTCTGGTTCTTCTCATCTCTTGTTCTGCTGGCACTGTCTGGTTCTTCTCATCTCTTGTTCTGCTGGCACTGTCTGGTTCTACTCATCTCTTGTTCCACTGGCACTGTCTGGTTCTACTCATCTCTTGTTCCACTGGCACTGTCTGGTTCTACTCATCTCTTGTTCCACTGGCACTGTCTGGTTCTTCTCATCTCTTGTTCTGCTGGCACTGTGTGGTTCTTCTCATCTCTTGTTCTGCTGGCACTTGTCTGGTTCTTGTCATCTCTTGTTCTGCTGGCACTTGTCTGGTTCTTCTCATCTCTTGTTCTGCTGGCACTGTCTGGTTCTACTCATCTCTTGTTCTGCTGGCACTGTCTGGTTCTTCTCATCTCTTGTTTTGCTGGCACTGTCTGGTTCTTGTCATTAGTTCCACATTTGGTAACCATGTTGTACCTTTCCAATCCTTCTATCCTGTGTATATTTATGAAAGTCTGCAAGAAACATATATTGTTTTTTGTTGTTGTGGCTCACTTAGTCATCATTATCATCATCATTATCATCATCATTATCATCATCATTATCATCATCATCTTTGAGCTTCCCAAGGTGCACAGGCCTGCTCCAGAACTTCACTCAACATTCCCAAGGGGGAATCAATCCGGCTCTTCTGTAAGGGGAAAGGTTCACCTGAGCCCAAAATCACCTGGACCAAAGATTGACAGGCGCTTAACAACACTCTTAAATGGGTACCTGACTTACCTCTTGAATTAGGGAAGGAAAAAGCAGACAGAAAGGGAACTGGTCACGACACCTCTTGATGCTGGACCAAGTATGGTGAAGTCTGTAACACTTCACTTCCCTATGGCAGTATCTGGACTACCTTTTATGCCAGGTCTTCCTGTCCCGTGCCATCTACTTAAGGTCTGCCCACATCATCTTCATCCCCTTCATATATGTCACCAGTTCTCTTCTCTTGGTCTTCCTATACTTCTGAGTCACAAAGTTTAGAAGAAATTGTTCTGTAAATGCCACATTAGAACTCTGCTCACAGCTTGTGTTCTTCTCTACCCAGCTCCACCACATATCACTGGAAGCTCCAGAACTTCACTCAACATTCCCAAGGGGGGATCAGTCAAGCTCTTCTGTAACGGGAAAGGTTCACCTGAGCCCAAAATCACCTGGACCAAAGATGGACAAGTGCTGAACAACACTGCTAAATTGATTGTTGACAGAAATGAAGTTCATATTACTAATGTCCAGCGAGAAGATGGTGGCATATACACCTGCACTTTTTCAAATATTGTTGGGGATAGAAGCCAGCCCATAAAACTAGTAGTTGAAGGTGAGTCAACATTGAGAAGATTGTCAGGTATAGACAGACCTGCATGTTTGAATTTTTGGGGGGATGTAAGTGTTGAGGGTCGTTCCATGGTGGGAAATTGTCGTGACAGGTTTATTCTAGTCGCGATGATTGTTGCACCATGGAGCACCCCTCACCGATACAATATTACGAAGAGCGCATACTATACAATGTTACGTAGAACGCATAGTTACCTAACGAGATTCTTTGTGTAGCCTTTGGGCTTGACGGTCGTGTTCATAATTGTGTGGTGTATCCACTTTACAAAGTGTCATTATAGAATAAGTTTAAGCAGGCTTTGGAAAGCCATGTTCACAGTGTTCAAATATAAATACAATTATATTCACGATAAGGTGATGTAAATGAAAATACCTGCCTAGCGAACGCTCCAATAATAGAGACATTTTTAAGGACGTTGCCGTCCAAGTTGAAATACGTAACGAGATTAAAGCTGGCAGATGTTATGCGTGTGAAGCCAAATGAATAACTTTCTTCATACGAGAGATGAAAATGTAAAGCAAATCTTAACAATGAAAGATATAGATATAGCTTAGAAAATCTAATCTAAAGCTTTGAAGAAGAAATAACTGTGGCCAGTATTATAATCACTAAAAGTACTGAAGAACTAGGTCAGGAGTAATTCCTAGATTCTGTGATTAAATTCTAATAGCAGTGACTTCTAATATGCATGAACTATGCTGTGTAATTCCATACAAAATGTTATGTGGAAATATGTTATTGAAATGAGATGTCAGTCGTTTGAGAACGCCTTCTTCAGTCGATCAAGTTCATTGTAATGCTATCGTTGAGATGTACTTGAAGTGTCCTTCAATGTTCCACGTCGTTACCACCTTCACAGTCTTGAGTAAACATAATTAAGCACGTAACCAAGTCAAATATAAGAATAAAACAGAACTCTCAATAACAACGGACAAAGTAAATTAACCAATGAACATCTTTAATATTATATGCATTTAATTAAAAAATCAGACATGAATCCATGTGGGAGCTGGATATAACGGTCATTATGGCAGTGCCCAGCCTGACAAGAAACACGAGTAAATTATAGAAGAAATAAGCTCCCTAACAGTAAGTATGAGCTCGTAAAATATTGAATAAAGTTAAGGCAACACAAATTTCAGCTTGTTGGTATAATTGTTATATAGTAGACATTTGAGCATGTGTCGGCCAACTGCCTATTGATATGTTGGACGTTGTTTGCACTGTTAAAAAACAAACCTGCTACTGCTAACCTTAACCAGGTTTTGAGTTTTTTTTCTTCTGACAAACATTGAGGCCTAAGTTAAATAAAAACAATAAAATACCAACTTGCCACGTAGGAACTCTGCAAATCCATAAACAAAGATGACTGATGACCTTCCCTAGACCAGACTAATACTTCTGTCACACTTTGGACATTCATAAGACCCATAATGAAATCCTTACTTATAATTTAATCACTTTAAATGACGGTGCCAAAACACCACCTCTGACACAGTGATAGCCATTAGGGAGACATCATCAAGTGTTTCCAAGTCTGTATAATGTGTGGTTTAGCCCTGCTTATGGACAAAGCCCACAGACAATGCAATGATGAGCATTCAGTTAAGTTAGCATTGAAATAACTTTGCAGGATTCAGTGAGGTACACTGACATTGGCTTGTCCCTTTTACAGGGGCCTATGCATCTATGTCTTTACTTATGGAAGGCCTCTACATTATTACAGAGTTTTCTTATAGAAGGCTCAAATGTTATGAATGTGCCCTTTAATGGGGGCTTGTATAATTTTACTGTCCATCCTTATAGAATGGCTGTCATGTCTGTAGGTATAAATCCAGCAACCTGGGAGGATGAAGCTGCTGATCGCACCAAATGACAATGCTCCCTACGATGCCACCTCAGATTGGGGGGAAAAGAAGCTCTTAAAACAAGCAGAGGAGAAAGGAACATGCTGAAAGGAACACCAGGCAAAAAACTGCTGAGGGCTATCACCTCAGGGGCACATTCCCATAATCAATTATGACTGAAGGGGCTATACGTGTCTGCAGGATGACCATATATTATAAATCTTCTATCTGCAAAGGGACCAGTGGTATACCAAAGGGGGTGCAAAGGAATCAGTCTGCCCTGGGTGACAACCAGGAGGAGGGTGCCATACTCGTGGGATCATATACACATATTATAAATGTTCTGTCTATAAACGCACCATATATTATAAATGTTCTGTCTATAAAGGATCATATATTATAAATGTTCTGCCTATAAAGGATCATATATTATAAATTTTCTGTCTATAAAGGATCATATATTATAAATGTTCTGTCTATAAAGGCACCATATATTATAAATGTTCTGTCTATAAAGGCACCATATATTATAAATGTTCTGTCTATAAAGGCACCATATATTATACATGTGCTGTCTATAAAGGCACCATATATTATAAGTGTTCTGTCTATAAAGGGATCATATATTATAAATGTTCTGTCTATAAAGGTACCATATATTATAAATGTTCTGTCTATAAAGGGATCATATATTATCAATGTTCTGTCTATAAAGGGATCATATACACATATTATAGATGTGCTGTCTACAAAGGTACCATATATTATAAATGTTCTGTCTATAAAGGTGCCATACATTATAAATGTTCTGTCAATAAAGGTACCATATATTATAAATGTTCTGTTTATAGAGGGACCATATATTATAAATGTTCTGTCTATAGAGGGACCATATATTATAAATGTTCTGTCTATAAAGGTACCATATATTATAGATGGTCTGTCTATAAAGGTACCATATATTATAAATATTATGTCTATAAAGGTACCATATATTATAAATGTTCTGTCTATAAAGGGACCATATATTATAAATGTTCTGTCTATAAAGGGACCATATATTATAAATGTTCTGTCTATAGAGGGACAATACGTTATAAATGTTCTGTCTATAGAGGGACAATACATTATAAATGTTCTGTCTATAGAGGGACAATACATTATAAATGTTCTGTCTATAAATGCACCATATATTATAAATGTTCTGTCTATAAAGGGACAATACATTATAAATGTTCTGTCTATAGAGGGACAATTCATTATAAATGTTCTGTCTATAGACTGACCGTAAATTACAAATGCTCTGTCTATAAAGGGACCATATATTCTAAATGCCAGTTCGTAATGGCTTCACACTTTGTCGGCTTCACGCAGGTATGTCAGTGGTGTGCTGCGGAACAACCACAATAATTTGTCTTCACTTTGTTACTTTCACAATTGCCTCTGGCTGGCGGAATTGTGGATTTTAAAGCTGCAACCAAGGTGGAATGGGTTTATTTTTTACACAAGAAAACAGGAGGCTGAGACACTTGGGAGTCATGACCTGGGTGGGCACGCCCTCCTTAGAGTGTAAAGGAGAATAAGGGGCTGAAACACTTGATCGACGGGGGGACCCCTTCTGATAATCAGATTGCCTTCTGTTGTATCGCTCTGTATATAGTTTCCTATTATCATATCTATCTTTAGAGTAACAATATTCTATCTGTAGAGTGACAATATTCTATCTGTAGAGTGACAATATTCTATCTATCTTCTTCTTCTTCTTTGATCCATAACCGCCAGCCATCAAAGCAGTCAGCGGTCATCACGCCTGGTGGCGTCTTGTAGGGCAGCAACGAATTGATTCCACTTTGCTCGGTCGGCGGCCATCCTTCGTACAGTGCCCCAACTGTGGTTCATTCTTTGCATCTCAGCTTCCACAGTTCTCCGCCAAGTTGTTCTTGGTCGGCCTCTCTTTCGCTTTCCCTCGGGGGTCCATAGCATAGCTGTTCTTGTGATGGTATCAGGGTCCCTTCTGAGGACATGGCCAACCCAACTCCAGCGTCTGCCAGCTATGATGGTGTGCATGTCCTCCTGGTTACTCCGAATACGTAGTTCTTGGTTGCTGATGGTGTTTGGCCAAAAGATTCGGAGAATTTTCCTTAGGCAGATTGTGTGGAAGGAGGACAGTTTCAACATTTCCTTCTCTGTTACTCTCCAACATTCCGCACCATAGAGAAGCACAGAAAGTACACAGCTCTCATACAGTCTTAATTTGGTGTTTGTGCTGTACTGGGAAGACTTCCAAATGTTGTTGAGAACAGCAAAGGCTGTTCTCGCTTTATTCATTCTGTTGTTAATGTCCTTGCTTGTTCCGCCGTCAGGTGTTACTATGCTTCCTAGGTAAGTAAATGGGTCTGTCTGTTCTAACTTCTGGTTCCTTACTGTTATTGGCTCAGGATTGCCCACATTTAGTGTCATGACCTCTGTCTTCTTCAAATTGATGTTCAAGGCCAACCTGCTGGCCATACTTATTCAGTCTATCGGTTTTGTCTTGAATGTGTTGGTGTGAATGCGCGAGTAGTGCAATGTCATCTGCATATTCCAAATCTTCCAGTGTAGAAAACGTTGTCCATCTAATTCCTCTTGGACTGCCCTCTGTTGTCTGGCGCATCACCCAATCTATGACTGTTAGAAATAATGTTGTTGATAATGTTGTTGATTCTATCTATAGAGTAACAATATTCTATTTATAGAGTAACAATATTCTATCTTTAGAGTAACAATATTCTATCAATAGAGTGACAATTTTCTATCTATATAGCTACAATATTCTATCTATAGAGTGACATTTTTCTATCTATAGAGTAACAATATTCTATCTGTAGAGTAACAATATTCTATCTGTAGAGAGACAATATTCTATCTATAGAGTAACAATATTCTATCTTTAGAGTAACAATATTCTATCTGTAGAGTGACAATATTCTATCTATAGAGTGACATTTTTCTATCTATGGAGTAACAATATTATATCTATTGAATGACAATTTTCTATCTACAGAATGACCATATATTCTGAGTTATGTCTCTCTAGGGCTATTGTTGTTGTTTCACTAGGGGTGCTGAGCTTCTCGCTATTTTTGCAGTCAATATCAAGTTGAAGACTCCTTATTATTATCTACACTGTAGATCTAGGCTTTTCTTGTGGCTTTTCTGCCATTCCAAAATGTGTTGAGTTGAAGATGTGAGCTCCAGTTTCTCCCGCTTGGCTTGCATTTAAAGGATCATTACATATGGTCCCAAGCTAGGAGGAAGAAGTGTGTGGTATACTGTGCATTCACCACCATCCAAGGGGGATCTCCAAATATGCAGAGCCAAAATACTGTGCTCTGGTTCTGGGCTCTCTTAAGGAATCATCACACCGTACACAAAGTCACTTCTGAGCTCTTCCTGCCTATCATGGGGTCCATAGTGAGATCTTCTGCATGCAGGCAACCAGGTAAAAGCCAAAGTTATGTCTGGGGCTCAAGTGACTCAAGCTTAGTGTGCAACGCTAGGTTCTCAACATGTTTCACCACAGGGGGAATCACTGGAAGTGTGTGGATGACTTCATAAGTCAACGAGAGTGTAATTAACCTCACAGACAGAAGTTCACATCCAAATCTACATTCTATAGCATTGTGCATAGCTGGTCTCTGTGTAGGGTGACCATATATTATTGAATGTTCTGTCTGTAGAGATGCCATATATTATGACTGTTAATATTTATAGCCTGACCATATATTATGAGTTGAATATTTACAGAGCTACCACATATTAAATGACTGTTGTATCTATAGAGTGACAGTATACTTTTCTCTCTGTAGGAGGCCCGTACATTATGACACATCCAGGCAATCAGACAGTGTTGGAAGGGCAAAGAGTTACCAAGTCTTCCTGTCCCGTGCCATCCGCTCAAGTTTTTTCCACGTTTTCCTCTTCATTTTCCCCTCTGTATCCAGCTCTCTTCTCCACGTGTTTTTGGTCTACCTCTGCCTATCTTTCTCTGTGGATTCCAGAACAAAGACTGCCTTGTAATACTATCAACAGATTTCCTCAATGTGTGTCCTATCCACTGCCAGCTTCTTCTTCTCAACTCTTGTTCCACTGGCACTTGTCTGGTTCTTGTAATCAGTTTCACATTTGTGACTTTTCATACCATTTCAGTTCTTCTATCCTACGCAAGCACCCGTTGTGTACATGCACTTGTAAATCTGCAACAGTCCTTAAACAGCGAGACGTTTTGTTAACAAAAGTAAAATGACTACATACAAAAACATAATGGGCACATATGTCTTAATTTTTTATATTTTTTTTTTTTGCTCTCATACCATTATGTTTCGTGTAGCTGTGGCATCGATGAAATTACTGCTGAACACCTGTTTTTTTGTTTTTTTAAATAAAGTTTTTGCCTTGTTTTGGTGAGCACATCACGTTCAACCTAGTGGGTTATATTAGGATGCATGTCCCCAACATATGAAGAACAAAGAAAGCACTTATGGCTGTCGTCAGTACTATTTCAGGACAAACTCTATGAAGATACCAACAACCTGGAACTGACCACCACTTTCTTTAAACTTATTCACGTTGACCTCTGAAAGTGCACGAAGAAGAAGAAGAATATCATTATCAGTACCTTAAAGCTGTCAGTGGAGCACAGGTTCTCAGCAACAGAAAGCCACGCCTCATTGTCCAGCGCCATCTATTCAACATCTTTCATGGTCTTCTGTATCTATTTTATGTGTGTCCAGTTCTCTTCTCCATGTGTTTTATTTTTGGTCTCATTCTGTTATTCCTACCATGGGGGATTTTTTAAATCTCATATATCATCTATTTCTGTCATAGGTTTGGCACTCTGTCTCAGGTTTCTCTCATATATCATCTATTTCTGTCATAGGTTTGGCACTCTGTCTCAGGTTTTTCTCATATATCATCTATTTCTGTCATAGGTTTGGCACTCTGTCTCAGGTTTCTCTCATATATCTGTGGCCAGGGGAGTGGACAGGAACGGCACCAAATCAAGTTAGATGTGACCGGGCTTGGTCACGGTGACAAATCAAGTCTTTTGTGACCGGGAGAGGGTACTTAGGAAGGGGAAGGCTGTGTCACCAAATCAAGTTTAGTGTGACAGGGTGAGAATGGGGTGGAATCTTTTATCAATGTTCATCTGTTGTTTTACTGGCGACTGCCAGAGATGGTGCTTACAGATATGAATTGGAACATAACCCAGGTGGTTCTTTTGGAGACTCGTAACTGTGTTTATGTTTTAGACTGTAAGTTCGTTGAAAATATGGTAATATTCTTTTCTCTACTACCTGATGTAAACAAACGACACTTCCTACTGACGTTCAGGAAATAAGTTCAAGCTGGACTAAATATGAAGGAATACCTTTATTTAGTGTCTGTAACCTCTGACAACTTCATAACAGTTCATAAATACATGTGCTTCTGTGGTATACAAACCAGTCATCTCATGAAATAACACACAGCCATCGAACTTACAAGATGGTCCAAACCCCAAAAATCACTGCCTCGCTCGTCTCGTGCCCAAAACAACTCACTTAACTCCCTTCTATCAAAACATCGCTTCCGTCCTAACTACTGGGCAATTCTACCCCAAGTTTGATGACGTCATTTCTGAACACTTTAATTAAATCACTCATAGGATTTGTGACTAGTGCTATTACACTAACTAGACACGCTCAAATACTTAGTGTTTCAACCTTGCTAAGTATTCTTACCCTAACTATAATTAAGTGGCAGCACCTTAGTGCTAATCCGACGTAACAGTCCTTACTGTCACATATCATCTATTTATGTCATTGGTTTGGCACTCTGTCTCAAGTTTCTCTCAGCGTCATGCAGTTTTCTTCCTGAAATGAATTGGGATGAGCCGTGCTCTCAACCTGTACTTCTTGTGGAGCTGACATTCTTATTTGCTCGTCTTTCTTACATGGACATGAGTCTGCCTGTCCAATTTTTATGTGTTAAACAGATGTTTGTTGAGTCTGCCTGTCAACTTTTTAATGTGTTAAAAAGATGCTATTTGAGTCTGCCTGTCCACCTTTTAATTTGTTAAACAAATGCTATTTGAGTTTGCCTGTCCACCTTTTAATTTGTTAAACAGATGCTATTTGAGTTTGCCTGTCCACCTTTTAATTTGTTAAACAGATGCTATTTGAGTCTGCCTGTCCAACTTTTAATGTGTTAAACAGATGTTTGTTGAGTCTGCCTGTCCAACTTTTAATGTGTTAAACAGATGCTATTTGAGTCTGCCAGTCTAACTTTTAATGTGTTAAACAGGTGCTATTTGAATCTGCCTGTCCAACTTTTAATATGTTAAACAGATGCTATTTGAGTCTGCCTGTCCAACTTTTAATGTGTTAAACAGCTGTTTGTTGAGTCTACCTGTCCAACTTTTAATGTGTTAAACAGATGTTTGTTGAGTCTGCATGTCCAACTTTTAATGTGTTAAACAGATGTTTTTTGAGTCTGCATGTCCAACTTTTAATGTGTTAAACAGATGCTATTTGAGTCTGTAGTGGCTGTTGAAGTCTGAAAATTAGCCCTTTATCTCTTCTAGGCAAAGAGTAGCGTGCTTCTGTTATATCTTTCTTCTTTTTCATCACTAACTGTCAGACTTCCACATTAATGACTCTAATAAAGGCAGTAGGCAGATCAAGGTTCCTGACATCTCCAAACAGTTTTACATGGAGCGAAGTAGGTTGTTACCATATGCTACCCTGTAACTGCTGTATGTTGGGCACGACACAGCAGATGTTTGACTGCCATGATGCTGATGCCACAGGTGCAGAGATTGGTTGCACCAAGCATGCATTTACTTGTGGTATAGATGGTATCTCAATCTTTTTTGTCAGCCAGAAAATTAAGACCTGGTCTTGCCTAGACAGCTGATGACAGGCTCATTTTGTATATGACCTGCATGTTCTCTTTCCAGTTCGGACTTGAATGTGGATTTCATAGTAGTTTTTGCCAATTCATGAGTTGTCCCTACATCATTTTGTTGGAACATTCCCCCTTCCTTAGCAAGTTTGTTTCTTCATTGCCTGGAATTTTGCATTTATATCCAACCCTTGGTTGTTTCCAAATCCATTTTTATATGAAGACCACAAAGCAATAAATAAAATTTACCAACAACAACAACAAAAATGATATGAAAAAAAACGTGTTGCCAAAATAAAAAAAAAGATCAAAGAGCAAGGAAACAGAAGAAGGTAGATATGACAAATTTTGGATTCCTTGAAAAAAGAATTTTATGTTAAAGTGCTGACTTTCTGTGGGTTATAATTGACTATGTCTTCAATCTTCACTGAAGGAAGATATAAAAGATCTTGGATTTCTTGAAAAGAGATTAAATTTTATGTTGAAGTGTTGATTTGCTGTGTGTATAATTGATTAGGTTTTCAAACTTTGACCTCTGCTCTGTCTTGTAATTACTATATTCACATATGTTTGCAAAACTTGAACTTTGACAGCAGATTTAGAGAGAAGAAAACAGGCATTAGAAATGAGATGTAACAAAAAAGATCCCCAGATTATTTAATGTGGATAGCTTGACAGATGAATAAACAAAACTTTTAGAAAGAAATATTATGGGACCATGTGAAAATTCACAACATTAAAGAGACAGAATCTGACATCATATGGTCACATGTGAAGATCATCATCAACAACACCCTTTAGCTCCCCACAGAGCATAAGCCTTCAACAAAATTATGCGAAGTTTTCCTGTCCTGTAACATCAGCTCCAAGTGTTACCTTGTCTTCTTCATGATCATCATTGCTGTATCCAGTTCTCTTCTCCATGATCATCATTGCTGTATCCAGTTCTCTTCTTCATGATCATCATTGCTGTATCCAGTTCTAATCTCTTGTTCCACTGGCAGTTGTCTGGTTCTTGTTATCTCTTGTTTCACTGGCACTTGTCTGGTTCTTGTTATCTCTTGTTCCACTGGCAGTTGTCTGGTTCTTGTCATCTCTTGTTCCACTGGCAGTTGTCTGGTTCTTGTTATCTCTTGTTCCACTGGCAGTTGTCTGGTTCTTGTCATCTCTTGTTCCGCTGGCAGTTGTCTGGTTCTTGTTATCTCTTGTTCTACTGGCAGTTGTCTGGTTCTTGTCATCTCTTGTTCCACACAGTTGTCTGGTTCTTGTTATCTCTTGTTCCACTGGCAGTTGTCTGGTTCTTGTTATCTCCTGTTCCACTGGCAGTTGTCTGGTTCTTGTTATCTCTTGTTCCACTGGCAGTTGTCTGGTTCTTGTTATCTCTTGTTTCACTGGCACTTGTCTGGTTCTTGTTATCTCTTGTTCCACTGGCAGTTGTCTGGTTCTTGTCATCTCTTGTTCCACTGGCACTTGTGTGGTTCTTGTTATCTCTTGTTCCACTGGCAGTTGTCTGGTTCTTGTTATCTCTTGTTCCACTGGCAGTTGTCTGGTTCTTGTCATCTCTTGTTCCACTGGCACTTGTCTGGTTCTTTCATCTCTTGTTCCACACAGTTGTCTGGTTCTTGTTATCTCTTGTTCCACTGGCAGTTGTCTGGTTCTTGTCATCTCTTGTTCCACTGGCAGTTGTCTGGTTCTTGTTATCTCTTGTTCCACTGGCAGTTGTCTGGTTCTTGTTATCTCCTGTTCCACTGGCAGTTGTCTGGTTCTTGTTATCTCTGGTTCTACTGGCAGTTGTCTGGTTCTTGTCATCTCTTGTTCCACTGGCAGTTGTCTGGTTCTTGTCATCTCTTGTTCCGCTGGCAGTTGTCTGGTTCTTGTTATCTCTTGTTCTACTGGCAGTTGTCTGGTTCTTGTTATCTCTTGTTCCACTGGCAGTTGTCTGGTTCTTGTTATCTCTTGTTCCACTGGCAGTTGTCTGGTTCTTGTCATCTCTTGTTCCACACAGTTGTCTGGTTCTTGTTATCTCTTGTTCCACTGGCAGTTGTCTGATTCTTGTTATCTCTTGTTCCACTGGCAGTTGTCTGGTTCTTGTCATCTCTTGTTCCACTGGCACTTGTCTGGTTCTTGTTATCTCTTGTTCCACTGGCAGTTGTCTGGTTCTTGTTATCTCTTGTTCCACTGGCAGTTGTCTGGTTCTTGTCATCTCTTGTTCCACTGGCACTTGTCTGGTTCTTTCATCTCTTGTTCCACACAGTTGTCTGGTTCTTGTTATCTCTTGTTCCACTGGCAGTTGTCTGGTTCTTGTCATCTCTTGTTCCACTGGCACTTGTCTGGTTCTTGTTATCTCTTGTTCCACTGGCAGTTGTCTGGTTCTTGTTATCTCTTGTTCCACTGGCAGTTGTCTGGTTCTTGTCATCTCTTGTTCCACTGGCACTTGTCTGGTTCTTGTCATCTCTTGTTCCACACAGTTGTCTGGTTCTTGTTATCTCTTGTTCCACTGGCAGTTGTCTGGTTCTTGTCATCTCTTGTTCCACTGGCAGATGTCTGGTTCTTGTTATCTCTTGTCCCACTGGTGCTTGTCTGGTTCTTGTTATCACTTCCACACTGGTGTTCTTGTCATAATATTTTAATTCTTGTAAAAGCTTGGGGTATTTGAGTTAATATTTTCTCATTATTTGACATCAGTAATATGTATTACAACAGGTAGAGCATGAGCGCTGACCTTCTGTGGCAAAGCTGCCGGGTTCAAAACACAGTGCTGTCCCACTCCAGTCTACCCATTTAAATAAATAAAGAAAGATTGTGAGAAGAAGAAAGTAAGAATTTATCATGACAACAGGAAAGACTGATGGAAAAAGACATGGAGGAAGACAAAGAGAGCAGAGACCAGACAGTTTAACATCGTGGCATGGAAAGAAGTCAACAAAAAAACTGACCAATTGTACTGGAGACGGGAAGTTGTGGACAGACATGATCTCCTACACCACCAGGCATGGTACTGGAAGAAGGCCTGTAAACAGTAAAAAAAAACAATACACACATAACGGTATGTTTCAGGCTCTCGTGAGAAATAAAAAAGTAGAAAACCAGGCAACAGAAAAACCACAGAAGTGATAGGCTTACTGGTGACTCAAACCTAGGACCTTCCGAATGGCAATACCGTTTAGCTATGGAAGCGAATCACACTATCCTCCCTGTCAACTAGACACCCCCAAAATAGTGCTTCGTGAACAGGGGTCAGTATCGCGATTTTCAGCACATAACACTGGATATTTACCTAGGGACGACCCAGCATAATTTATGATGCAATCACTTCTATGGTCACCCTATATTATCTATACTATACTAGCTAGGTGGTGTTGCCGTTTGGAAGGTCCTGGTTTCAAGTCACCGGTAAGCCTATCATTTCTGTTATTTTCTGTTGTCAAGGTTTCTACTTCTTTATTTCTCACGAGTACCTGAAACATACCTTTATATGTGTATTATTTATTTCCAGTCTAGCCAGTTGTAAATGGGTGCCCGACTCTGCTCTTGAGTTAGGGAAGGCAGAGAAAGCAAAGAAAGGAAATGTTCACCTTACCTCCCGAAGCTGCACCTAGTATAGTGAAGTCTTTAACACTTCATTACCCTACAGCAATATGATCTATGAGACTACCTTTTAATTTTTTTTTATATATATTACTAGAACTCGACTAAACCTTGACAATCTGCCATGCCTCCACTAACTCTTTGTAACAACAACAACAACCTATATTTATATTTTATCATATAAATGGTACTTTTGAATATCATTTAGTAGTTGTTTTTTAGTGATAAAGGCAGTAGAAATAGATCAAACTTTAGATGAAGTGATGCATTTGTAAATTTCTTTTCCTACAGCATCCTGCCTGATGGAAGTCTTGTCATTAAGACAGCAGTGAAGAGTGACAAAGGCTGGTTTACTTGTAGGCCTAGCAATGACCTGGGGCAGGATGAGGCATCTGCTTATTTGAACGTTGTTTGTGAGTAAAAGAGTTGTTGCAAATATTGCCTGCTAGACCAGTGGTTCTCAGTTTGTGCCATATGGCACCCCAAGGCACCATGCTATATTTCTAAGGGGCCATAGTAAGATGGTAAAGTACTTTTTGGCCAGCTAATGGTGACTATGAAGGGGGGAAGTAAATGAGGCTCAGACAGGGGTCATGAACAAAGAAAGATTGAGAACCTCTGTGGTCAGGATCATTTTTGTTTTTTTTGTATTTTGTTTTATTTGTTTAATAATGAAAAATATCCCATTCAACCTTCGATGGGTTATAATTAGGATATATAGTTTCAGTAATAAATTTCAGGTAATATGTTTATTAGCTGATTTAAGGAGGGGAAACCTGAGGCCTGTAAACAATAAAAAAAATGAACAAACAACACAGAAAGGTATGTTATCAGGCACTTGGTAAGAAATAAAGAAGTAGAAGACCAGACAACAGAAAAAGTAATGCTTAGCTGGCAGAGTGGATAGTGGCCATTCGCTCCCGTGGCTAGGCGGTGAGTGCCATTCGGAAGGTCCTGGTTCGATTCCCGGTAAGCCTATCACTTCTGTTGTTTTTCTGTTGTCTGGTCTTCTACTTCTTTATTTCTTACCGAGTGCCTGAAAACATACCTTTGTGTGTTGTTTGCTCATTTATTTATAATTAGCTGATACCTGCTCATAGCATCATCCCTCCAATCCAGTCATTGTAAACGAAAATTTTTGAATTGGTGATTTGTGTTATTTATTTATTTTTTCTAAAATACTTGTTATGAGGTTTAAAAAACAACAAACAGAATCATCAGAAAAAAATCTGATAAGTAAACAATTATAAATAAGCTTACTTACTTAGCCCACTTTATTTGGGCATGTTATGAGAAGAGGAAAGCTGGAGTATATCATACCAACAGGAAAGCTGGAATATATCCTACCAACAGGAAAGCTGGAATATATCATACCAACAGGAAAGCTGGAATATATCATACCAACAGGAAAGCTGGAATATATTGTACCAACAGGAAAGCTGGAATATATCGTACCAGTAGGAAAGCTGGAATATATCGTACCAACAGGAAAGCTGGAATATATCCTACCAACAGGAAAGCTGGAATATATCGTACGAACAGGAAAGCTGGAATATATCGTACCAGTAGGAAAGCTGGAATATATCGTACCAATAAGAAAGCTGGAATATATCGTACCAACAGGAAAGCTGGAATATATCGTACCAACAGGAAAGCTGGAATATATCATACCAACAGGAAAGCTGGAATATATCGTACCAGTAGGAAAGCTGGAATATATCGTACCAACAGGAAAGCTGGAATATATCGTACCAGTAGGAAAGCTGGAATATATTGTACCAATAGGAAAGCTGGAATATATCGTACCAGTAGGAAAGCTGGAATATATCATACCAATAGGAAAGCTGGAATATATCGTACCAACAGGAAAGCTGGAATATATCGTACCAACAGGAAAGCTGGAATATATCGTACCAACAGGAAAGCTGGAATATATCGTACCAACAGGAAAGCTGGAATATATCGTACCAACAGGAAAGCTGGAATATATCGTACCAACAGGAAAGCTGGAATATATCGTAGCAATAGGAAAGCTGGAATATATCATACCAGTAGGAAAGCTGGAATATATCGTACCAACAGGAAAGCTGGAATATATCGTACCAACAGGAAAGCTGGAATATATCGTACCAACAGGAAAGCTGGAATATATCGTACCAACAGGAAAGCTGCAGTATATATCGTACCAACAGGAAAGCTGCAATATATCGTACCAACAGGAAAGCTGGAATATATCGTACCAACAGGAAAGCTGGAATATATCGTACCAACAGGAAAGCTGGAATATATCGTACCAACAGGAAATCTGGAATATATCGTACCAACAGGAAAGCTGGAATCTATCATACCAGTAGGAAAGCTGGAATATATCGTACCAGTAGGAAAGCTGGAATATATCGTACCAACAGGAAAGCTGGAATATATCATACCAACAGGAAAGCTGGAATATATCATACCAGTAGGAAAACTTGAATATATCGTACCAGTAGGAAAGCTGGAATATATCGTACCAGTAGGAAAGCTGGAATATATCGTACCAACAGGAAAGCTGGAATATATCATACCAACAGGAAAGCTGGAATATATCGTATCAACAGGAAAGATTGATGAAAACAGAGACAAGGGAAAGACAAAGAGAGCAAATACTGGACACTTTGACCTCGTGGCAGGGAAGAAGGTCAACAAGCGCACTGATAAATTGTACTGGAGACAGGAATTTGTGGAGAGACATAATCTCCTACGCCACTAGGCATAGTACTTGATGCTGATGACTTAGTGGTTCATCTTCTACCCCTAAAAATAAACTAATAAATGGTCCTGCTGGGAAGGATGACATCACTGTATACACTGATGGGTCAGTACTCCATGGTGAGAAATCAGGACGGGGCTACTCTGCAAGAGTATAGGGCAGGGTCGTCGCTAAAGAAAGTGGAACTTACATGACCACAGCCTTTAACAAGAGAAGGAAGTTAGAGGCAGCTACTGCAGCCTTAAGGTGGCTGTCTGAACTTCATTAACCAGGGCAGTTATTGTGTCAGACTTGCAGTCCATGCTTCAGAAGGTCCAAAATGGATGGCTATAGCATGAATGGAAAACACATATAGAGGCCTCAAACTTTCAGGATCTGGTGTGGATCAACTGTCTTGGTCATACAGAGGTATGTGACAATGAGAAAGCTGACAGGCTAGCCTCATGAGCATATCAAGTGGAGACTTTGAATATGGACCAGGGAGAGATACTGCAGTCAGTTAATGATTACCATTTCTTATAGGAGGCCAATAAGTTATGATTGCATTTTTTTTATTTTTTTTGTGTGTAGAAGGCAAATACATTATGATTGTCTCTTCTCATAGGAGGCCAATATGTTATTATTGATTTTTTCTTATGTGGGGCCTATACGTGATTATTGTCTTTTCTTAAAGGAGGCCCATATGTTATTATTGTCTTTTCTTATGCAAGGCCTATATGTTATTATTGTGTTTTTTTCTTATGTGAGGCCTATACGTGATTAATGTCTTTTCTTATGGGAGGCCCATATGTTATTATTGTCTTTTCTTATGGGAGGCCCATATGTTATTATTGTCTTTTCTTATGGCAACCTGTATGTTATTATTATCTTTTCTTATGTGAGGCCTATATGAAATTATTGTATTTTCTTATAGGCCTAAATGTTATTAATGCCTCTCTTTATACATCCTCATTCAGTGTAATGTAATCTCTCAGCATGACTAAGAGAAATAAAACAAGTGTTGCACCATTTCAGCACAGGTCTTCAAAAAATACATGCAATGTATGTATGGAAGCCTATCTGGAGTGACCAGCTAAGCACAATACAGATATGGAAATGAACCTGTGAGGCTAATTACACCCAGAGTCCACTAATATATGTTAAGTCTTAACTCATATATTCAACCGTCAGTGTTCAGGCCTCCTAGTTGATGGAACAAGAAATAAATAAAGACTTTTGAGTCCCGAGAATATGTGAAGGAGTTGATATTAAAACGCAGATCTACACTCAACATATATTAGTGGACTCTGCCACACATTATCTACACACTGCTATTACCCCAAAGGCTACATCAAAACTCAATTGTTACCAGGCTTTACGCGTCATCCAATGCTTTACGAGCACCCTTTGAAGTCTAGTTAGTTGAGGTGTTGCATGGTGCGACCATCCAAATCAAGATAAAACCAAAATGCTCGTAAACCATGCAACAATCCTCAACATCTATCCCCCTCGATCCCAAACATGACACTTGTAACAGAAGAAATGGGTAGTAGGCGTGACAAAAAAATGTATAAGATATGATGTGATAATTTGCACTTTAAATTTTCCTTTACAGACAAGCCTGTTGTTCTGTCAATGCCCTTGCAGCTGATTTGGGCTAAAGGGTATCGCCAACAGATAGACTGCCCAGTGGATTCAAACCCACCCCTTCATAATATTATCTGGGTGAAGGATCAGGATCAGATTTATAGTAAAGGTCGCTTTGATGTGTTGAGTAATGGAACACTTCTGGTAGGTTCTAAGTTTTGGTTGTGGTTGTGGTGAAGTTTATGGTTGTTGCAGGATGTGTGATAATAAGAACAAAGTAGTATGGTTGCTGGAACAAAAGTATCTAGTATCATTGCTTGAGCAACATTACATAAGTATCATTGTCAAATCATCATCTTCAGTTCCCTGAGGAGTCTAGACCTTCAATAAATTTGCATGAAATTCTCCTAACCTATACAATCCACTCAGTGTCTTCTTTACACTTTTTATCTCCACGGTTTTCTTCTCCTTCAGTTTTTTGCTCACACTTTCTCTCTTAGCCTCAGAATTCCAGAACAAACACTGCCTTGTAATGCTATTAACAGGTTTCCTCAATATTGTTTAAATAACAATAAGTGAGCAGGATTGCTTAAACAACAATAAATGAGTAATTTTGCCTGAACAACAATAAATGAGTAATTTTACTTGAACAACAATAAATGAGTAATTTTGATTGAACAACAATACATGAGTAATTTTGCTAGAACAACAATACATGAGTAATTTTGCCTGAACAACAATAAATTAATAATTTTGTGTGAACAACAATAAATGAGTAATTTTGCCTGAACAACAATAAATAGGTAATTTTGCTTAAACAACAATAAATGAGTAATTTTGCTTAAAAAACATTAAATGAGTAATTTTTCTTGAACAACAATAAATGAGTAATTTTGCTTAAACAACAATAAATGAGTTATTTTGCTTGAACAACAATAAATGAGTAATTTTGCCTGAACAACAATAAATGAGTAATTTTACTTGAACAACAATAAATGAGTAATTTTGCTTGAACAACAATAAATGAGTAATTTTGCTTGAACAACAATACATGAGTAATTTTGCTAGAACAACAATACATGAGTAATTTTGCCTGAACAACAATAAATTAATAATTTTGTGTGAACAACAATAAATGAGTAATTTTGCCTGAACAACAATAAATAGGTAATTTTGCTTAAACAACAATAAATGAGTAATTTTGCTTAAAAAACATTAAATGAGTAATTTTGCTTGAACAACAATAAATGAGTAATTTTGCTTAAACAACAATAAATGAGTTATTTTGCTTGAACAACAATAAATGAGTAATTTTGCCTGAACAACAATAAATGAGTAATTTTACTTGAACAACAATAAATGAGTAATTTTGCTTGAACAACAATAAATGAGTAATTTTGCTTGAACAACAATACATGAGTAATTTTGCTAGAACAACAATACATGAGTAATTTTGCCTGAACAACAATAAATTAATAATTTTGTGTGAACAACAATAAATGAGTAATTTTGCCTGAACAACAATAAATAGGTAATTTTGCTTAAACAACAATAAATGAGTAATTTTGCTGAACAACAATAAATGAGTAATTTTGCCAGAATAACAATAAATGAGCTATTTTACTTGAACAACAATAAATGAGTAATTTTGCTTGAACAAAAATAAATGAGCTTTTTAACTTGAACAACAATAAATAGACAATTTTGATAGACAGTTTTGCTTGAACAAATATAAATGAGCCATTTTGCTTGAACAACAATAAATGAGCAATTTTGCTTAACAACAATAAATGAGCAAAGCTTGTTTGAACAACAATAATTGAGTAATTTTCTTTGAACATCAATAAATAAGCAAAGTTTGTTTAACAGCAATAATTGAGTAATTTTTTTTAAACAATAAACGAGCAAAGTTTGTTTGAACAACAATAATTGAGCAATTTTGTTTGAACAACAATAAATGAACAATTTTGTTTGAACAACAATAAATTAGCAATTTTTTTTTAACCACAATTACTGAGTAACAGTGTTTGTATATAAACAAATATGTGTCAGCACAGATAAATTATTATAACTAATCACACAAAATACTAATGGGCAACACTGCTTGAACATCAGCATCATCATCCCTAAGGAGCAATAGGCTGTCAGTCACCCTGAAGAAAATTGTTAGCCACAAAACAACATGACCCCAACATTGGTATTAATATTATACTTCAGGTCAGTGATGTAGTGGAAGCTGATGCTGGCAGTTACAGGTGCACCCCAGAAAATGCTATGGGTCAAGGCATCAGCTCAAACAGAGTTCAAGTCTTGGTCAGAGGTCAGTAGCATTAAAAACTTATTCATATTAACAATGAAAGGGGAACAAATATGGAATCATAATTATTATAAGATGAAATAATTAATCGGAAAAAAGAAACGTGTTTTTTTAAATTTTCCTCTAAGTTTGAAGAGTTCTGTGATAGCTAAAAAGAGTCATTACTCTGTGTGCTAAATGCAGCTTTGTTTTTATGTTAAAGAAATATTAATTCCAGGGAGAATTGTCATTTCCAGTCGTAAGAGTAAGAATTTAATGTATTAAGTTGATTTAATTTATTTATAGACCAAACATAGGTATTAATCACAAGTAATTTGCTGCTTATGAGAAGTACCATGGACATTTAATTGGGTAAAGATTCTCTTTAGACTAGTAAATTATGGAGTGATGTCCCTTTGTAATGTTAGCACTCCAAGGGGGGTTACTAAGAATAATTTTTAGTTATCACATAACTTAATAGTCTAAAGGGAACTTTTACCTTCAATTGTACTACTGTTCACTTTATTATTTTGATCTGCATGTTTAGCCAGCTAGTTGTGCATGAAGAAACAATTCTGAATCCTTCCAGAAATTTTGTTTCATTTATAATGTTGTGCAATTTACACTAAAACACAAACCCAGCATTCTGTATTTTGAAAGTTGTTTTCCCATGATCCTTTTGTTTTGTGTAAATCCTAGAATACCTCACTTTGGTTTGTTTCTGAAAAACTTGACAATAAAAAAATGTTGTATTATTTACCGCTTAAACAAACAAGAAAAATTTCACATTAAAAACTTTAGTTGAATTGACACCATTTTTAGTATGGCCACTTAAATAAATCATAAAAAATATCCAGTATTATGTTGTATTATTTACCGCTTAAACAAACAAGAAAAATTTCACATTAAAAACTTTTTGTACAATTTGAAAAGTTGTTTAACAAAACCATTGGCTTCATCTCCCACAATACTACGAGATGTAAAGGTATTTTATATTTGAACATGCACCCTAATATAACCGCCAAAACAAGGCAATTTCTTTTTTTTTTTAAATTCATCTTCCACCTGTAACCAGTCATCAGATGTAGCTGTAGGTATTAGTTCTGTTGCCTTTTAACAAGCCGTGCTGAAACCATACCCACTAATCAACCAAATCTGATGTATTTGACATTTCTGTGTTGCTTTCATTTTTTTTTTTTAAATTAATGATGAAAAATATCCTGTTCAACCTCTGATGGGTTAAAATCAGGATATATATTGTTTTCAATTCCAAATAAAATGAACAACTGCTGATACTCGAAAGTGGCATCACATCATTTTATGATAAACTATAAATGTCAAACTAGTCGGCATTATTTGTTTCTCTTGATGTATTCATTCACTTAGGAGGCCTAGAAGTTATAGATGTATTACTTGCCATATTCCACTAGGATAATGAAAACAAAGTTCAGACTAGAGCCCCCATTGATTTTTAACATAAAATTATCATAACAGTAAAACACTTGCAAACATGGCTCAACTACACTCAAAATGGTGGCTTAAATTCTGACTTTTTTTTTATTATAGTAAAATATGGTCTGGATAAAATTTATGAATTTCTAGATTTATTATTGATAAATCTGAAGCAATGCTGTCAGTATTGATGCATTAACTGTGATGAAACTGAGCAACACTTTCAGATTTAAAAACAAACAAACAAAATGCACAACAAACAAAAAACCAGTTCCCTTCGGTGATGCCTTTGCCTTCCTTAACTCAAGAGCAAAGTTAGGTACCCATTTACAGCTAGATATACTGAAGCAGGATGCTACCAGGTTTTGATCCTAGAGCCTGGTAACTTTGCTGTGAGAGGTAAGCGTTCTAACTGCTTAGCCAAAGTGACACTTGTAAATTCATAATAGAAATGTAAAACAAGGGACTATATGCAGTGCCGCTAACTTTCATGTATATTTATCAGAGTGGTAGTTTTCTAGCATGTTGCTAAATTTATTTCCTTCATCTGCTTACCTTCTTGGGCTCAGATAAACCAGGTAAGATTTTATCTCAAAGATACTGTGATAGCTTTTTTGTTTCCTCTCATCTTCCCTCTCTATTGCTCACTTTTCTTATCTTGTCTTTGTCATTCTTGTTTTTTTTTTTTCTTCTCATTCTCATATGTCCTTAGGGATCCCCGTGACACGCCCATTAAGGCATAATGGGAGTACGGTGTTAGGCCCATATTTTCTTGACCATTGGCACACTAGGGGTGATGAGGTCAGCATCATGCTGGCCACCTTAACCTTCCCAGAGTTGCTCTGGTACCCATTTCACGAGGCTGGCTCGACCCGGAGCCTTTTGTGGTCTAAAAATTCCCACCTCAACTGGGGATTGAACCATGGATCACTGAGCTAGGAAGCCAGTGCACTAACCACTGTGCTACAGTGTCTCCCCATGTCTCTCCTAGCTTTCTTATATTTTCTATTTCTTTCATTATCACTTTCTGTCTCTATATTTTAATGTTGCCTTCTGTGTCTAACTGTCTGTTTCTCTCCTCTGCTGTTCTCATTTTCTTTCGATTCATTTCAGTTGTCATTCTAGTTTTTGTTATCCCTTATTTCTTCACTTATTCATTAATCTTGTTATATCTTTAATTTGTTTGAGGTAACCACTACCATAACATATGCCCCATGTAGTTCCACGGGGGTTTCTGGAGGGAACGAACAAATGAACTTTATTTTCAAAGGGTTAAGAATTGGGCACGCAGGCCCGTCTTACATTCTGCCCTTCTTCTTTCTGTCATCATGAACAAGTCTACAGCTCCCTCAGATATACCATCTAATCAACAAGCTAAAGATAAGAACTACCGATGAGTGTAAATATGACTGCTCAACATCTGCTTCAAATATGCTCAGTATATCAGGAATATAGAAAGCACATGTCGCCATCACTAGCACCATTTTCAGAAAAACTCTATCGAGATACAAATAGCCTGAAGCTGAACACTGTTTTCTTTGAGGATATTCAAGCAGACATCTGAGAGTGTATGAAGTAGATAGAGTAGATATATCATCAGAGGTGACTAATATAAAGTTGTGCATGGGACTGGTATTCTCATCATGTAAGATAAATTGCTATAGAAACCACTTCTACAAGAGTACATGAATGGTTTGGTGCAATCTTTCTGCAAGGGCACCAACAGGCAGTGATAGCTTTGTGCCCCGTAGGAGTAAAAGGGGAAATGATTGAATGAATGAAATCAAAATAAAGCAGAACGTTGATTATCCGAACCACTGCTACCGCCAAATAAATTAAATTATCTACTTTTAGTGCACTGAAGTTATACTGAAGTGTTTGTTTATGTAAAAAAGTGGAATTTATAGTTGAAACCATATAAAACAATTAGGTAAGTTCCAAATAAATATAATATACATTGTTTCTTCAAAATTTTTTGGTTATTATTTACAAACTATTTTCGAAATCCATTATTTTTAATAATACTTTGTATTTCAAAATACTACTTGGGAGCCGCGCTAGCTTAGTGGTTACCACACCGCTCTTGCGACCGGGTGATCCAGGATCAAACCCGGGCGACAGCATTTAAGGATTTTTCGTCGACCGGGAATTGGACTGGATTAACTCGAGACCTGGCGAGTACATTTGAAGGAGTGTCGTCGACCAGGGATTGGCGGCTCCTGAGCCGACCCAGCTCTAATGGGTACCTCCGAAATCGGCGAGTATCTGCCTGAATGGCGAGGGACACCTGTCTCTGAACAAGAAAAAAGGGATACTCGCGTAAAATCAATGTCAGGTTAAAAAAGGTAAAGGTAAAGGAACCCGTTACACGCCCATTGAGGCATATTGGGAATATGGTGTTAGGCCCATATTATCTTGACCGTCGGCACACTAGGGGTGATGTGGTCGGCATCACGCCGGCCGCCTTAACCTTCCCAGAGTAGCTCTGGTACCCATTTGGGGCTGGGTCGACCCAGGAGCCGTTTGTGGCCTAAAAATTTTCCGCCTCAATGTCAGGTTAGACATTAATAATAATGTGAGATTTCGCCTCAAGTATTAGCGGGCGTACGAAAAAAAAAAAAAAATACTACTTACTTACTTACTTACTTAGTCGTTCCCCTTCTACCGTGAGGTGTAGAGGTTTGGAAGAGAGAGCGCCAGACTATCCTATCGGCTGTCTTCCTCCTGGCCTGGTTCCATTCTAGTCCTCGGTCCTTCAAGGATTGTTTAATGTTGTCCTCCCAGCGGACTCTGGGTCGTCCTGGGGGTCTGGATCCTTGGCTCTTTGTTTCCCATGCTTGTCGTGGTAGCCGGTCTTATTTTAAAATACAAGAATAATAACCTTGCATACAATAATTTAATTGTAGGCCTAATTACACTTTGTTTCTTATAAACTGGGTATTTTCACGTATGTTTGGTTTTGCTTGGTTTTAAGGACTATCTTCATTTTACATGGACAAGTCTATCAGTGCTCCAATCTCCTCCCTTAGATCACACAAGGAGGATCTTAGCACAGTGCACAAACTCCATAGCAACGGCAAGAATCCCAATGTGTGTATTTAAGAATCACACATTCTATAAATATATTTGGTGGGTAGGTTTCTAATTTTTAAATTTTACCAGGGCAGCTGCCTTATGGCCTACTCTTTATGATTTCCAACTGCCATGGTATTTTTAATGTGCGCAACTTGCATGCAAGACCTCCAATTTTTTCGCCTTTTCCAAGAAGGCTAGGCATCCAATCTCACTACCCATGAGACCAGAGGGGAGTATGACATCATTAGGACCTCTGGTTCTGAAAGCAAATTTCCATAAATTATATTCCATCTACTGGGAATCAAACCCAGTACCTCTAGAATTCAAGGTGGATGCCAAACCTCTTAGCCACTCTGACCCCCTTGTGTGTTTGATTATCCAAACTATTTGATTAACCAAATTAGTTGATTAACCCAACCAACTGTGGTTCTAATCGGCTATGATAATTGATGATCTACTGTATGTGTACCATGAAGTTCTCGGGGTCTTTGAGAAGACAAAGACAAAACAACTGCTTCCTCAAGCATGTCATAAGAAATGACTAATATGAAGTTGTGTATGTGGCTGGCAACATCATCATGCAGAGCAGAGTGTTACAGAAACCAACACTTGCTGGAGAACATGAATGCTTTGATACAGGCTTTTTAAAAGGGAACCAGATGCAGCGATGGCTCGTTGCTACTTAGGGAGTGACAGCGAAATGATGACGATCATCGCAAAATGTATGTCAGTGTTATTCCTTCCTCTAGTCTGTCAACTTCCTTCTCACAAGCTCTCACCCATTTAAAAATATTTCTCACTGAATTGTCATAAAAGTAGCTTGATTATTTCTCTGTGATTACATAATAGAGAGGCCTGTGTAGTTAGTTTCCAAATGTCTCTGGAAGAATAGGCCCACTGATACCTAAGGGATCTTGTAAGATGGAACTAAATGATGTAGTTCCTGGGTGTCTCTGAAAGAATAGGCCCACTGATACCTAAGGGATCTTGTAAGATGGAACTAAATGATGTAGTTCCTGGAGGTCTCTGAAAGAATAGGCCCACTGATACCTAAGGGATCTTGTAAGATGGAACTAAATGATGTAGTTCCTGGGTGTCTCTGAAAGAATAGGCCCACTGATACCTAAGGGATCTTGTAAGATGGAACTAAATGATGTAGTTCCTGGGTGTCTCTGAAAGAATAGGCCCACTGATACCTAAGGGATCTTGTAAGATGGAACTAAATGATGTAGTTCCTGGAGGTCTCTGAAAGAATAGGCCCACTGATACCTAAGGGATCTTGTAAGATGGAACTAAATGATGTAGTTCCTGGAGGTCTCTGAAAGAATAGGCCCGCTGATACCTAAGGGATCTTGTAAGATGGAACTAAATGATGTAGTTCCTGGGTGTCTCTGAAAGAATAGGCCCACTGATACCTAAGGGATCTTGTAAGATGGAACTAAATGATGTAGTTTCTGGAGGTCTCTGAAAGAATAGGCCCACTGATACCTAAGGGATCTTGTAAGATGGAACTAAAGGATGTAGTTCCTGGGTGTCTCTGAAATAATAGGCCTACGAATACCTAAAGGATCTTGTAAGATGGAACTAATTGATGTAGTTCCTGGGTGTCTCTGAAAGAATAGCCCCACTGATACCTAAAGGATCTTGTAAGATGGAACTAAATGATGTAGTTCCTGGGGGTCTCTGAAGAGGCAAAGAAAGAACAGGATTACTGTGTCCTCAGGCCTGTCGTACCAGGCCACTAATATGAGGTTGTGTATGAGGTTGTGTATGAGGTTGTGCCTGAGGTTGGCAAATTCATCATGTCAAACAAGTTGCCACAAAAACCACCACAGTGAGAACATGTGAATGTTTGATATAGGCTTACTACAAGTGGACCAGCTGTGGTGGCTCTAAGGAGCACCAAGGAAAATTATGATGATGACTATTAATGAGGTTTTGCTTGGGACTGGCAATGTCATCATGTTAAACAAACAGCTACAGAAACCACCATTACAAGAGGATGTACTTTGATGTAGGCTTCTTCAAGGAAGCCATTTGCAATTTATTTTACATTACGAGGTTGCCAGACCCATACATAACCCCATGTTAGTTGTCTTTAGCACTGTGTGGTTCCAGGTGTCTTTGTGGACTACTACAGTCTCAGGCGTATCACAAGAGGCGACTGATATAAGGTTGTGTATGGAGTGGCAACCTTATCATATAAAAGAAATCACTACAGATTACCACAGATGCAGTAGCAAATAAATGCTTTAATACAGGCATATGCATGGAGTCATCCTTATATGACCACACATGGAAGTGAACCTCTGTCTGTGAGACTAATTACACCCTCATTGACTCTTGAAATCATACACACACTTCCAAGGATTCCCCCTGTGGGGAAATTTGTTGAGAACCCAGCATTGCACACTAAGCTTGGAGAAGTCACTTGAGCCCCAGGCGTAAATCTTTGGCTTTGACTATGTTCACTGCATGCAGAAGGATCTCACTATGGGCCCAGTGATAAGCAGGGGAAGCTGAGAGGTGGCTCTGTGCAGGATGTGACAATTCCTTGGGAGAGCCCAGAACCAGAGCACAGTATTTTAGTTCTGCATATTTGGATGGTGGGGGAATGCTCAGTATACCACACACTTCTTACTCCTAGCTTGGGACCAGATGTGATGATCCTTTAAATGCAAGCCAAGCTGGAGACACTGGAGCTCATGACTTCATGTCAACACATTTTGGAATGGCAGAAAAGCCTATATCTACAGTGTAGATAATACCAAGGAGTCTTCAACTTGGTATTGGCTGCTAAAGAGCGAGAGAGAAGCTCAGCAGCTCTAGTTACACAACAACAATACAGGTATCCTGCAAAGAGACCAGCTGCGATAGTGGGTCTGTGCTGCATAAGGGGTGACAAGGGAAAGAGAAGTCACTTCATATGACATGCCTGAGATGGCAGTAGTTGTATTCTTGGTCTCTCTGTCTCCTAAGGGATCGCAAGGAATGACACAATGTATAGGGCTGTATTCTTATAAACATTATAACATTAATCAGTCAATACCCTTTAGCTCCCCAAAAAGCTTAGGACTTCAAAAAACACATGCCAAGGCTACCTGTTGCATGCCAAGGCTACCTGTCACATGCCAAGGCTACCTGTCACATGCCAAGGCTACCTGTCACATGTCATCAACTCAAGGTCTTTCCAAGTCTTATGTGTCATTTTTATTTCTGTCTCTAGCTTTCTTCTCCATGTGTTCCTTGGTCTCCCTGTACCGCTCTTGCCCTGGGGATTCCAGACCAAGGATGGTCTGGTAATGCTATCAACAGGTTTCCTCCATGTGTGTCCTAACAATTTCCAGCGTCTTCTTCTCATCTCTTGTTCCGCAGGTGCTTGCCTGATTCTTGTCAGCAGTTCCACATTAGCAGTCTCTTGTCATACCACTTCTATTCAAGCACCCATTTATGAAAGTAGTTTTTTGATTATTGTTTTTTTGTTGTTCTCAATGTTTCAGAGCCATACAATATTATTATCAGACATACCTCTACTTAATTCTTTGAGAAAAACTATGAGACTAGTTCTTGCACTCTTTACTTGATGACAACATCATGAACATCATTATATTATTCAGTAGTATTATCAAAAATAACTTCGTTGCTTCCCACAGACCCACCTCAGATCACTGTTAGTCCACAACTGTTATATGTCAGAAATGTTGGGGACACTGTGGTGATGCACTGTGAGGCCACAGGAATACCCACCATAATACTGCAGTGGATAAAGGTAATTTTTTAATCCGGAGTGATTGTATGTAGGTGTTAGTGGCGCAACTACTACCCGGGTGGACCTGGCATGTCTCTGAGGCCCCAGCATCATTTGGGTCCTGGAAAATAGTGGTCAGAAAGAACCCTTACCTGTAAATATATCTTTTGAATTTCCTTTGTTTCTGTGTTAAACATCATAGCATGTCTCCATTTCTGGAGGCAGAAATCAAAGGGATAAAGAAAAAAAATGGAAAGATCTTGAGTGGATGGCATAAGACGTTGAGTGGATGGCATAAGACAAGAGGAGCTAGCAAAAGTTTGGTGAAAGTCTATGCTTCTTGGGGTGCTCCAGGGTAATAATTATGATGATGAAGTTAGTAGTTATATTTTTTATACAGATGAGCTGCATTTTGATTATCGCTTTGAGCCTGTTATGTAAAGAGGGCCCATTTATTTTGTGCAACGAGCTCCTTGTATTGTACTTGGGCCACTTGTAGGTCTCCATGGTTGAGTCTGTTGGTAGGTTAAAAAAAAAAAAGGTAAAGGATCCCGTTACATGCCCATTGAGGCATATTGAGAATATGGTGTTAGGCTCATATTTTCTTGACCATCAGCACACTAGGGGTGATGTGGTCAGCATCACACCGGGAGTCTGTTGGTGTAAAATTAAATAATCCAGGTAACACTTGGTACAAGATTGCATTGAATAGCAAGTACTTTCTTACACTGTTCTCCTCCATGAAGGACAAAGGACAACTGCTACATTAAACATTCTAGCAAGAAGAGACTTTGATAAATGGGTGCTTGTGTAGAATAGAAGGATTGAAATGGTATGACAAGATACAAAATGTGGAACAGATGACAAAGAACTGGACAATGCAAATGGAACAAGAGATGAGAAGAGGATGCTGGTGATGGTTAGGACACATGACACCTGGTGATATAACCATTACAAGCCAGTTCTTGTTCTAGAATCCACTGGGTATATCACTTCTTGCAGTATTTGTAAAACGTTTTTGTAATGTTTTTAATTTATAATGTAATGAGATCCTAGGTTAACATTGTAGAAATAGATCTAAAATTGTATCTAACCTGCATAAGAATCATTTTCT